>JANEHU010004863.1:600000-893935 GCA_027563435.1 Nasonovia ribisnigri
TATATGAATATATTACAGAAACATAAGGTCACGTACGACTAGGTGTGGATGAGGGGACTTAGACCCTCCAACAAAAATAATTCATAGCTATGAACCACTAATAAAAAAAAAAAAAATACAATTTTGAAATACATTATAAGCCACTGTTGAAATATGTAATGACATCGTTGATAAATATTAAATTGTATTTTTAGTTTATTTTAAAAATTGAACCCAATAAAATATATAAACAAAAAACTATCTTATAGTACAAAATGGCGTTAATTAACTTAATTTTTAAATTGATGGCATAAAAAAGTAATTGAACATGTCTTATCGGATAGACCATTTTTGGCCTCCTAGGAATTTTAAAAAAGGTGCCTCTTATATATTTAAAATTTCCATTGTAATGTATAATATTAAAGGGCCCCTTTACCGAAATACGAACGGGTGCCCACCGGGAAATGCCCGGTTTCCCGGTAAGCCTATATCCCCCACTATATAATATAGTTGTTCGAGGTATACATAAGTATGAATTTAAAGTAAATATTTTGAAAATTTATTTGTGTATGTTTAGAGTAAATATAAAATAACAGAGTACAGGAATAGTTGTATAGTAGTATAGCAGGGCAGCATCTCAATCCATTTTAAAGTCAAAGTATACAGTATCTCAGCATAGCCGGAGAACCATCCTCTCATCTTAAAAGGTTATAGCGATATACTTATAGGTATATGAATCCAGATTAACAAGATCTAATAAAATGTTAAATGACAAATATGTTAAAATAATCAATGAAATAGTTCCGTTAATGAAGGAAAATACATTAATATTGAAGTCTTAAAAATCAGCGCTGTATAGCCAAGGGGTGCACGTGCCCCCCACCAATTTTTTTGTCATTTATTGGGTGTTTAGATTATACGGGTAGAAATATTATCAGTACAACTATTATAGTTTATCATCTCGACCACGTTTATAGTTGACATTTTATATCCATTTTACCATACTAAAAGGTTTTTAACTTAACCTGCGTATAACAGTAAATGCACAAAACACACACACACATTACATCATTGTAAAACCAGTTATAATATTTTCAAATAAATGCTATGTTTTAACTATGTATTTTTTGCTATGCTTTAGTTTTGTGATTTGCTTAGTTGTAAACAAATAATGGCATAAATGATATAACTTATGCGTGCGTCTGTGCGTCCCTTACTTCCTTCACACAATTCTACTGTCCCGTTTCCAACATAAAAATTTAAGCTTTAATGCAAATATGTGCAGACATTTTTTGTGTCAAAATGAATTTGAATATTAAAACCGTTTTAAAAACCACATATCACTCCGATTTTTCAAAATTATCTAAAAAAATAACCCGAGTCAAATTGGTAGATTTAATATTATACCCAGGTACCTATGATATATCACCGCATGTATAAGTATAAGTATTGATTTTAAATATAATCCCTATACAAGTATTTATATTGAACGGTATTAATAATACACAAATATACTATACTGAGTAGTGTTACAAAACGCATGATCGCCGTCGAACAGTATTATACACTTATACATCATATTATATAATATTAAAATATAGATTTAAAACGATAAAATAAAAACTATAACTAACTAGTAGTAGTAGTACTAACTAGTAGTTAGTATAACTACATATTGAGTTTATTTACTTATATTATTATATTATCTTAATTGTACGTGCGTCCAGTGACTAAACACAATAATATAATAATAGGTAATGTAGGTATATTTAGTATACCTATACTAAATATATAATTGTTATGTAATCACTAATCAGTTGAATGATTTAGTTTGGTAATGTACGCATTACCAGATATATATAGCTGAGAAATAAATATTTTCAAAACGAATTATCACGCCACTGAAATAATACATATATAAAAATATATAGACACATCGACCTTGACCCAGGAGAACGTCGTATAACCAGCCGTTGTAACGTCTTGTACTTTACTCAATAAAAAAACTTGTAAACGGAATATAATATGTTCCACAAAAATAATAAAAAAACGTTTATTTGGGATTACAATTTCATAATGGAATAGGTACGACATTATCGACAGACGGACAGACAGTATACTAACGAGCTCAGCGTTTTACATACTTTTGTATTTATTATATTTTTATATTATAATGATATGCCTAGAAATGCGTTATAATCATTTTATATTATTTAAAACAATTAATATTCAGGAAGATAAAATAAAACAAGAGTGATAATTTTTACTACTTCTATCATATATAATATTATTACTGGAATGAATTAAATTATAGTATTAAATATATAAGATTTCGGTTTATGATTATTTGAATTATACAATACAGCAATAACATATCAATATAATTTTTAGGTTCTGAGCGGAGCGATGAATGTATTAGTTTTACAGTGTTTTTTTGTTAAGCGCTTAAAGTTTAAAATTTAACAAAATGCATCAAGATCACAAAAATTAAGTATAAAAACAGTTAATAAAAAATAATTATGTATTATTGCATTTTAATTGTTATGTAAGTTTCAATAAATTGTTATAACAATAGTTACCTATAAACTTTATACTTTTGAATACAAGTGCAAGTACTTAAGTAAAGCAAGAATCACCAATTAATAATTTTGGAAGGATACTTTAGGAATTCAGAAAGTTTTTGTGGAGGCCGTCAAAATGTAATGTACACGTTTATCCTGCAAAGAAAGTAAAGTCAAAATAAAAAAATAAAATATTAAAATTAATGAAAATCTCATTTGATTATCACCATCGGGAATCAGCTATGGGCGCAGTCAACATTTCAAAAATTAAAAAACTTCAAATGTTCCAATCAAAAATATTCTGTCTCATTACCAACTCTCGTCCTTACTATAATACGTCTCAAACGATTCCCTACATACTAACGTGCACATACTCACACGTATAGAAATTCGAAGTCGTTTTAACTGCAACGAGCGTCAACACATTTGAAGTTGTTTTTGCGCCAAGGATGTTTTATGTGTTGTTTTAACACCAGAACAGAGTCCCAATTATTCACAAAACCACTAATTGGTAATTTGCACAACCCAGGAGAGTTATTAGAATACTGTATGTCTCAAAAATAACCATAGATCGATAGTCAATACAGCTATTACTGTGCACAATAATATGAGTAGCAAAAATTCCACGACCACTCAAACCCACTTATGAAAAATGTACCCTGCTGTCACTCACTCTTTGGAAATTCTGCAGTAAAACTCAAGTGCCAGTGACTAAGATATTTTCTTAGTTTGCGTGCGGCAAAGGTACTAATATTTATAAAATATACCCAGGGGTACAAGTTATAAAATAATAAAATATATAATATTTTTACACTAATAACTTCTGTTTTTGAAGCGAATAGATCAATAATAATAATAATAATAATAAAAAAAATATAATATTAACCCCTCTGTCGAAGTGCTGTGGCTGTTGTCGGTTAGTTCTTCTATTAAATGTACATAATGTACTATTGTTAATTTAGCAAGCACGCTGTACTACATATGTACTGATTGTAAGATTAGAAGAAAAAATAAATAATATTAATAATTTAAATAAATAAAACGTCTTGACTGCTGGCCAGAGTAAGTTCGTCCACGGACCATTTGGTGACCTCTGATGTATCACGTATGTGCTATATCAGTGTTTTTTAAATTCGTTTTATGATTTGTATTCGATATAGTAATATTATTATATTATATACTTATTTACATCTTATTTTAAAACTCTTAATACTGCATGATTATCGTAAGACAGCAAACAATTAACTATGTTGTAGTATGTGTATCAGTTACAATTTCGAATAATTTGTCTGAAATGTATGAAGTAATTTTCAAAAGTATATATACGTTATTATTACTGTTGTATGATATCGCAATAACTATAGTAATATATTATTCTGAATAAAAACTAATCTTATCATTAATAGTATTTATTTATCAGTTCTCTGCGTGTGTAGATTTTTAACACAACGTATTTTAATTTTTTTTTTAGCGGAGTCGTTTTTTACAGTTATTCGCGTTTTATAGCTCCAGCTATTTTTTTGCCGTCAAATCTCAGATTATTTTATTGATCCACCGCGTTACATTCAAGCGTGATATCTAAAAACGACTTTATATTATATATATTCTCTCCCTTTTCTACGAGACGAATTGTATTGAATTTGTTTTGCCAAAGAAAAAACTAGCAACGCAACGGTTTTTTCTTTATATATATCATATATATGTACACATAAATGTAACCATAAATAAATTACGGAAATGATAACATCATAGAAATTTGCGTAGAAAAGCGCGTGACACTGCACCGGCAGGTCTTACCGGATTGTGAGTTTAGAAAACCTATGAACGCAATGTACATGACAATAGTCAATAATAATTAATAATGATCGGACATTCGGACGTATCATAAAAGCCATGTTATAAACATACATATAATATTAAAATTATTTAAATACATAACGACTGATGCCGTTAAACTTTACATTATAGGCATATAATATGACGTCGATAACTAATGATATTATATATTATAGGTACTCGCATTATACAGTATTATAAAATTATAATAATTTACCTGTAAAACAAAACAATTTCGTATTTCGTCAACGGCTATAAAATATATATAGTATTCCGTTGGATGGATAAGAGGTCAGAGTTGAGATACCATAAAATCGTCGTTTGAATAATATATATATATATTATTATAATTATGGTGACACGATTTTACTTAGCATAAATACTCTATTTTAATTTATAATCCCCTTCACACCATACTAATATGGTTTGGAAATAGACATGACAGCGGCTGAACTCCGAGTTTGTTATCTTTTATATAGGTTACCTGGTTACTAGAAAATATAATAAGTAAAGAGTAATTTTAGTAAAAAATCACTTGTTGACTATTGTATACATCGTTTTTTCAAAGGATAATTAATGGAATGTTGTCAAGTTTTTTAAGTCAAAGACAGTCGTGTTTTGTAGAATAAATATCATTTATTTAAGTGGACTTCAGATAAATCTATTAAAAATACCACAAAAGTCAAGTCGATTCTTGATGACGATAGGCTATTGAATACAAAATAATCAGAAAACTTGAAGTAAAATGTAATAATAAACCAACATAATATAAACCTAACCATATTATAAGTAAATAACTTCTTTGGTAGTAAACTGCATTTGTGTTCTGACAAATTAAAATTAATCACGATTCACGAGACTGTATAATTATCAAAACCGTTTATTATTTAAGTCGATAAATAAACTCTGCAATTTATAAACACGTTATTTCCGTAAATCAAGCGATATTGTAATTATTTAAATGTTAAACACCTCTAAGACACGTTAATCACGCTATTATTATGCTCGAAGAAACTGCAAACACAATATTTTTTTAACTCGATACCCTGTGTAGTGAGTGTACCTCTGTACCAATTTACCCACAACCCAGTTATACTTAAATCAGTGGTTGTCAAACTAGTAGGGTATAAGGAGAATAATGATGTTTTTAATGATCAAAGTGCATGTAATAAAATCAGCCTCATTCCCCATCACGCACACTAAAATCATATTTTCCATGTTGGTGGTACTGTACGTAATGCAATAGGTATTTCATCTTATTTTATAAAATAAGCGCTGCCCCGGTATAATACTTTTTCTATGACTTGCAGTGCCTATATAAAAACACATGATCATAAATTATCGAAGAGTAAAAATTGAAAGATGGAAAGATGACTAATGTAAAATCGTTTATCTTATAAAATAATATCCGCGGTAACTGGTCTTCGTACCCTGCCGGATTCATATTTCATACCAAGTATGTAATAGGTATGTATACGTATTTATTCTTTATATTAATATATATTTATTTATATTAATATTATCCTATTGTGAGACGTGAAAATACCAATTTAAATAAAATATTATAATATTATTCTAAATAAACATTAACGTCCGTAGACCGAACTCAATACGGACAGCAATGAGATCGAAGTGTATCAAATATTAATTATAATTACTATAGTAAAACAATTTACTAAAAAGCGTACTGACCGATTGTAAATATGTAACCATAATATTATTATTATTATCATGGAATAATAGATGGGTACAACTCTTTAGGTTTATATATGGGATGGACGAATCCGATCTCCGAACAAAATATTACAACTACCTACGTGGTAACTATATATAGCCGTGTCTAACACCCTGCCGAAACGCCATATGTGCGTTATAATAATTTATGTGATCTCTTCAGACCGGTGCACCAAGGAGCAGCTGCATTTTTGTTATTGTACAACACACTGCTGCAAGAGCGGTCAGCAATAATACGCGTTCACCATATTAAAAACATAATACATCGCATATAAAATACCATGTAGGTATATTTTTTTTTTATTTATATATATATATATATATTTGTGAACGAGGCCGCCTAATGGATCTTCTCTAAACGTGTATAGGTATACAATATATACTCTCTATATATTATTGTATACGCATAGGCACATATATATACATATATATAAGTAATATATGCATCAGCACTACCACCTGCCGGCCATAAAATATTATTATTATTATGTGGATAAAACTCAATATAATAGTAGGTATACATTATTATTATCTTGTGCGTTTATGCCGACCGGTTACTCTGTACAATATATATAATATCTAATGCCTACAATATATTGGGGAAACTCGACGACGGTGAAAACTAAAACGTTTCGAATATTGTGTATTGTACCGCGTTAAAATATCTGGTATACACCAAGCATATATATATAGGTATGTGTGCCCCTTCATCCTTCTCTTCCTTCTATCAGCTCTGGCCTCCGGGCAGGTGCAAGTCTTGTAACATTGACCGCCATAAAGGCAAGTCGCGTCGGGTACCCAATACACTCTATACAGCCGCCTAATTTTTTTGTTCGTTGTTCGTCTCGCTGTTTACGCGCCATTTTCCTCTGTCGCATTGTATAGTATCTGTACATATACCCTCCCGCAGAGACCCTGAACTACAACGCCAGGTGTTTGTGAGTTTTATACAATACATCAACAATATAATAAACAGAGCTCGGATTTTGTAGCACTAAAAATATGTGTGCTAAATCGTATTATTTAAAAATCTTAAAATATATTTTTATAGGTATGCAATATAATAATATTATGCTATTGAAATAAAAATAAATACTTTTTGTATTATCGATATATTATTATATCATTATCATTTATCATTTTAAAGATTATTAATATTGTTGTTAAATTTGAAGTACCGTTCTATTTATTTGAATTTTGATTTTTAATTGCAGTTCTTCTTCTAAACTATACAAGTATACAAGGTATTCGCTTATTTAATCGAGTTCCACTTTAGTAAATTGAAAATTGTATGATTAAATGCATAACGTGGTATTCAGAAGCACGTAGATAACCCTTATACCTATAACCTATACATAAATTGTTTCGAATCAATTTATTATCGTTGTCAAAAATGGGAAAATAATTATAATATTAGTACAATAAACTATAATATAGTACCTAGCGGTAGACATAGTAATAGTATAACTAGTATAGGTAAGTGTATTTTGGTTCACGCATTAACATAATTTGTGATTTTCCCAACTTAAGATTATGGAATAATGTAATATACGAAATTCATCTCTGCACTTTGAGGTAAAATACTTTAAAAGACGTAAAATTAAACTTAAAGGCTAAAATATACTTATAAAATACACCTCAAAATGGTAAAAAATGTAAAATAAAATATCGTACTTCAATTTTTTGTACCATGAAATGAATTTGCATCTTATACTTGGCTATTTTTTTCGAACCTAGAAAATTATGCAAATACTATAAAAACCAAACGCTGATGATAATTTATTGACTAAAAGAAAACTGATATCGGACTATAATCGTGTATACCTATTATACCTAATAATTATAATATACCTAAATTAATAATTAATCATTATATTGCATACCAATACAGATGATTTTCAGCGGGAAACGTGTGTATGATGGAAATATTATGGAAAATGTCCTGACTCGTTTCGAACATTGTGCAGGACTGACGATCCAAATCATAAAACCATTACAACGCAATAATATAAAGAATAACGAATCCGGTATTATATTATTATTATTTTTCATAAGATATATTACAATTTCCGTTGTTTATGAATATTTTTAAATTTCATAGTCTACAATAATATTTAATATCATAATTTAATTATTTCCTCACTATTTATATATAATAAATGTATACCTACAGTAGTACCTACTGTAACTTGTAAGTACAATATTGCAGTGGAGGCATTAAAACGGATTGTAAATACAGAGCCCAGCATACAGTACGTTTACACTAGGTATCTATTATTTATTATACGGAGTGTAGCAGAAAGACTTGACAAATTAAAAGTATGACAATTATATGGATAATAAATCAATTAAAAAACATATTATTATGTCAGGAAATTCCCGAAAAGAATATTTTGAAAAGTCATTTGGCGCATTTCAAATTAATTTACTTCAAAAAATATATTGATATTTATAAATTGCAAAAATTAACTACTTGACTTAAATAAATAGTTATACCATCAACATTTTTGAAAACATTCCTCAATAATCAAGGTGAGATTCTGCATAATAAATGTTCACTGTAAGAAATGTTGCAGTGTAGGTATGTAACGGATTTTAAATACAGAGCCTATACAGTAACATAACATTATATTATACTATATCACACATATATTTTGATTTACACGTAACTTATTTGTTTTTGTAATTTAACAAATGGCGTGCAATAAACGCGGAACCTTAAATGGTATGCGAAAAGTTCTTAGTAGAAAAAAAAATCAAGAATGAAGAAATCTTAGGTTAATTATAATATGGCAAAGGTAAGATATAATAATATTTTTTATTTGATTACCTATGTATGAACATTTCTTTTTAGTATATTTAAAAACTTAATACAATAATGGGCTATAAACGGAAATATTGTCAAGGTAAGAATTGTTTCTTATTTTAAGTTTATTATAAGATTAAAGTTGATTTTGAATTTTATAATGCAAAAAAAGGTGGTATAAAATTACACAGTAATATACGATAACCGAAATATATGTTTTTTTTGCAAGTGCATGACTCTATTGGCTTATCATTCCTATATATAAAAAAAAGGTTAGGTTAGGTTATAGTAAATATTGTGCTGTGCTATTTGTAAACGTTTATTTTTATTATCTAGAGACTTGTTTGTAAAATAATGCTAAGACGAGTAAAATATGTTTTGAAAGACTAAAAATATAAAATAAACGTTAAGAAATATTAATGTTTTATTAATTTATCATGCATAATTTACATGGAGGATAATATATGTACGATGATGTATGATTATACATGGGAGGTACACACATATTATGGCCTATATAATAATATTATTCTAAAAAATTAATTTTTAAACTCTCGTCTTTGATTAACATGATCGAAATACGCCATACTATATTGATTTTAAACATCAGTTAAACTAGTTATACGTCATAGGTAATTATAGGTACTATACCCTCTGTACTGGATATTGACTGGATATAATTTTTCATTAAGTTTGCTCACATTCAGACGACACAGATGAGTGATATATATTCCAGTTCATACATCGTATTTATAAAAGCTATATAATCTAGAAAAAACAATAATAATATCGAAACATTCGAAACACATCAATTGTTATACATATTCTATTTTTTAATTTTTATACATTTACTGTGTACGATATACCATATAAATTACATATACATTATACATTATAATAAATGTGTAGGTTTATAGGTAAAATATACTACAATGCTACATTGTGTGTACTTATATATCAACTATCATTTTATCGCATAGCTCGTAATTTTGCCGCCATAGCCGCAGCACAGTGCGACAAGAATCGACGGTGCAAGTGGTTTTTTTGTGTTTGACACAGTTTTATCTCAAACATGTGTTTTTGGGGATAAACAAAATGTGGCGAGTAAATCACATGGGCAATAATTTAATTTTTAAGTTAAGTTTTTGTTATACTATGGGTATTGAATGTTGATACATCACAATAAAATAATACTAGCTAACACACGATCACATAAGTGTTTTAATAGGTATTTACTATCGTGATACGTTTCTACAGCACAAAATCTTATGTACCCTCTGTGGCGTATTTACCGGGGTTGATCTGGGTGTTATATCACCACTTCCCCTCCAGAGCCTTGTATCAGGTCTAGATATTTTATGCAAATTACAAAATTAAGACGATATCAAAAATGAATATATGATTTATGTTTAAATTAAATGGATTTGAATTTTGACGTTAAGATCAAGGTTAGATTTATTAATTTACAATGTTTATAATTTAAAAAAAAAGTATAACCGACTTTTTCTTTTAATATGTATTCTAAACGTCAGTTGATGATCATAATATATTATTATTTATTTAACAGGATTACCCCTGTGCCGAAATATGAATAAAAACGAGTACCTATACCTACCTATGGGTAACCGGATAAAAAAGACACAGACAAAAAATTCACGGATAAAAAATCCATTGATAAAAAAGCTACGGGATAAAAAATCCACGGGATAAAAAAGCCACCGATAAAAAAGTCACGGATAAAAAAGACACGGATTTATTTTTGTGCTAAAACAATTTAGGAACTACAATGTATTATTAATTATTTTTAAAATTGAATACAGTTGTTAATATAATTTAAAATAGTTAAAATTTACAATTTAAAAGTATATAATATTAAACAAAAATAATTAAAATAATCTTAATGTGTAAGCCCAATTTCAAACCAATTTGAATTTAGGTACTACAATTTATTATTATTTATTTTAAAATTGAATACAATTAATATAATTTAAAAAGGTTATAGCTAAAAATAAGCGGTATATTTTGAAAATTAAACTATGTGAAGAAATTACCAAAATACGTGTCTTTTTAATACAAGAATATTCCACAGCTAACCTGTGGAATTCAATATTATTAATTAATAATACATTGTAGTTCCTAAATTGTTTTAGCACAAAAATAAATCCGTGTCTTTTTTATCCGTGGCTTTTTTATCCCGTGGATTTTTTATCCCGTAGCTTTTTTATCAATGGATTTTTTATCCGTGGATTTTTTGTCCGTGGCTTTTTTGTCGGTGTCTTTTTTATCCTAGATTCCTACCTATGATAACATTTAAAATATTTTTATTTTATTATTAGTAGGTGTAAAAACAAGTTTTTATGTAAGCAATATAATGATATTGATTTAATGATGGTAATAAATAATATATCATAGAACAGAACTAAAACCCAAAAGATCTGAACGTACATAATTCGGCGGGATAAATATTTTACAAACAGCATTTTTGTGTAAGCCGCGTCTTATATTTTCTTGACCTTTCGGCGCTGTGAACATTTATGGTTAGGTACCTACCTACCACGAACAGCAAAACACTATCGTTTGGCGTATTATATTATATTGCATTTATGTATTATAATATGTGTGTCGCACACAGCGGCGGCGCCTGCATTGGAGGAGTGTTTCCGCCACGTGGTCACTGGTCTTGTCCTTAGTCCTTACGCGCGGTTACACGTGATACTCACAACCGCGGTTTTGGCGAACCAGTTTTTCGAACACACGGACACGGTGGTACGCACGCGATTAACACGTGGTCGACAAACTAGCTGACCGAGGATGTGTGTCGCCGCGGGCGAAGACGTTTAGCCCGTTTTCAAGTTTATAGTCCGTCTGGCCGAGTGAAATTTAATTTAACATAATATCGTATACAAGGTGCGCCAACTTGTTTTCCCGTTTTACTTTACCACGTGGCCAATGCGGTAAAAAACTAACGTGTCCACCCAGTATACCTTATTATAAGAATATGCAATATTATGCATAATATTATTTTGATATTGGTATTATATACATACCTACTACGTAAGTACATGGTAGTGCGTAGTTTTGTCAAAGCGGTTTATGTAGCACAGAATAATAATATTATCATACGTAATACACCTATGTACACGGCGGGAGTTTGGGAGGAGGCGCCGGTGGTGGTGGACAAATATTATCAAAATTCAAAACAAATATTACGTGTATGACAACATATACAAGTACATCCAGCCGATTTACCGATCGCCCTTGGCCAGCCACTAATTTGGTGAAAATGAGTTGTCATAAAAACAATATATCAAGTTGATCGTAGAAAAATGTATAAATCAAAATATTTGAGATAAATTTGTTCATATCAGCGCATGCAGACATTTACCGCAGTCATCGTTCACCACCGAGTTATAGACGGTTCGTCATTACCTACTCATAATAATATTATACCACTACTATACCATCGCTACCATGGTTGCAGTGCAACAGTGTATGTGGACGTATCCATACTCCTGATGACTGACCGTGCCTACGTCGCGTTTAAAATGGGATTGTCCATAATATCTAGGCACCATGTTTTTTTTTGCCGAAAAACTTCGAATGGGGCGCTATTTGATGTACCTATATTTTGGAAATGGGTCCCGTTTACTCCATATGAAATAATATTTAATAATAAAAGAAAAACGTATACACTAAACCAATACAAGACACGCAGTGTTTTCGACTAGCCGACAACGCAACAACAATCCAAAAATCGGTAGAACAAAGAGAATAAAGAAAAAAAATATCAATGTGGCAATATTGTTTACCAAAGTTGTTGTCTAAGATAATGTTGGAAAAAATTGTAAATAACACATGTATACCAATGTGTACCTACCATATACATATTATTATCTTTAAACTAGTTTAAACATATACCTACCTACTTCAACTGTAAAAATATAGGTATGTATATTAACTATTGTTACTAATGTTTTAGTAGTAGGCTGATGAGCATTTGTAGTTGAATGGTCTTATTGAAATTAAAGTAATGTACATAATACATATTTATATTATGGATGTTAAATGGAAAATTAGTATCTTAATATTAAATAGTTATACTTTGACACTTAGTGTACGCGTATACTTGCACACGTTTTGAACGGTAGTAGTCGAAATAAAAAGCCTATCACATACTAGGAACCAAAATTAAATGTAGTACCTTATGAAATGTTGAGTATTTAATAACCTATAGTTATGGAATTTGATGTATTATGTAATATGTATTACTATTTACTAGTATATATTGCAGGTTAATGGTTTTTAAGTTTTGATTTTTTTTTAAATTATTAATTTTAAAATGTATTTTATATGTATAATATTATTAGTATTGTATTGTTTTTGAAATTATTTTTAATTATTATCATCTTTTTCGTTTCAATTTCGAATTATCTAAATTGATAATAGTCAACAATATCGAATGTTAAGAGTTGCGTACTTTTGATGTCAACCTTGTTAAATGTGTAAATCCACGATAAGAATATTTATCTATTTCGATGTTTGGAACCCAGAGTTATACATAATACTACTAATTACTTAGTTAGAAGAGTAAAATAATATTATAGAAGTCCTTAGTGTGCCGAACTATACGATACATGACATAAACAATTAATTTAATACTATAGTATTGTATTTAATGGACTTTCGTGACAATAATTAATTGGTCAACAACTTACGACTGATATTGGTTTGATGTTTTTTTATTAAATTGTCTATAATTTGAAGGTCAATATATGTTTCATTTAAAGCGCGCAACACAAAAATCTATATATGGCACATAATATTATATGACAAACATTTTTTAAACACCACTTAAAAATATTAATTACACAATATTGTATATTATATTACCGATACCCTTAGGCATTATAGCAGTGAGCTTTTGAGCATCAAATACGTGTACAAATGTGAAATTCATATTGTGTTGCAGTTTCAGAAGCTATTTAATGAACAATAATTTTAATAGTTTTTAGACAGTTGTTGATGATTATCGCAAAGAGGAATAAATGTGTCTTGTCTTAAATCCAATTACACTTTAAAATAATATTATTATAGGTATCATTGATCATATTGTTAATAGGATGTATGAATGTCGTTAAGGTATATTTAACACCAAATTAAATAGGAAACCCGTTAAACACTTAAACCTATAGGCAATTGGTAGTTATAATATAAAATTACACACTTATTACTTGTACAACAGAAAGTATTAAAACGTTACAAAATGTCATGTATATGAAATAAATCAAACATAAGTAAAATGATCATTATTAAGTTTATAATATGATATAGTATTTTATTTCAGATTATTAACTGATTTATATAAAGTGCAAAAAAAAGTGAAACAATAACAATTACATAGATAGATTTTCTATAATGTTTAATTTGTTAGATAAGAATTCAATATAAGAAACGATTGTTGTTTTTAATAAAACAAATCTGTGCAATGGTTCGAGATTAAGCTTTGGTGTGAAAATATTTAAGCCAATACATTTAAATGGGATAAAAAAAGGGTTAGTATAATGATAATAATTAATAAACAAAATCACTCCATAGTACAAGTAATAAAAAATAGCCAATAATTAGTATATAGGTACTATTAGTAGGTAAACCTATACTAAATACTAACTATTATAATAAGTAGGTTTTTGTTCGGCGGGAACTTAAACTGCAGGTTTATACTTTATTGAGTTTTATCCAGTCATAGGTAATACTATTATTATTTTGATCATTGTAGTAATGGTGTCAACTTCTTAGCCGTATTTTCGTAACCACCAGACCCATGATTATTCGTTACACGTAATCGTCATAAAAAATTAAAAATCTTATGGTTTTTTTTTTTTTTTTTAAAAGAGAGAAAGCCATCCTTATAATTTTTTGTCGTCCTTGGATATTGAAACGTGCCACAGCGAATAACGATGTCTATCGGGAAGTAGGAAGTGGCATTATTTTATTTACGTTATAGAAGAAATCTGGTCATGTTTTTTGGGACGTCCATGGGCGTTTTTCGACAGGAAACATGATAATGTAATGCAAAATCGAAACTTTGCCCACAACCTATAACAGCAGCAGCTGCAGTAACGATGACGTAATAAAAATCATTAGCAAATCTCGTATAACTTGTCGAAGAATTTATTAACCGATATTTTTTTATAATATAAAACAAACAAAATTACTTTTTTTACGCAAATCATATTTAGGTATTAGTATCTAGTACCTGTGACTTCGTTTCACTTACAAAAACTAATTTGACAACCATCGGCAGTTTTCAATACTGCTATATGCAAGTATGACTTTCAGTCTGCTCGTGGTCATTGAAATTAATTAACCATAATATTACATATTTTAAACGAGTAAGTTAGTAGTTATAGGTACTATCAGAAACATATAACCAATATAAATATGCGTAGCCGTGTCATATTGGCTTCTCTACCGAGTTACGGTCTGTACTCACACTATATAAATAGGAACAAAAAATAATACAATATTTAAAGAAACTATTATTATGTTTGTTAAAATATAATATAGGTTTTAATGGGATTTTATACAGTTATAACAGCTAATAAGTTTAAAAACATCCCTTTAATTTATAGTCGTGTGTAAAAACCAGAGAACAACTATTGTGAAATTGAACAGTGCTTTATCGTTTTAAAAATGTATTTACGTATAACAATCTAATAGACACTAAATCAAATTAATTTCAGTAAACGGTTTATTCGATTAAAACTATTTTGTTATTCAAATTTAATCTTATAATTGAGTTTCTGCCTCTACGTTAAGAGATTTAAGTGTTTATATAATTTTTGAAACTGCTTATTACAGTAGTTATTTTCATAGGACGATATTATTTATTAGAATCTAATGTGTAAGTAAAATCTAAAATATTAAAATAACTCATAAATTATATTATGGGTAACTAAAATTGTTAATAAATAATAAACTTGATTAAACAGATTTAGTAGCGTTTTAAGGGGGGGGGGGCTTCGGACAGCACTTTTTGGGGCGTGGATTTTTTTTTCAAAAACAGATTTACAATGATTTAGGTAACAATAAACGTTCTATTAATATCCAAATATAAAGCTATTCTTAAAATTTATTCTGTGCAATCAATCTCTACATCTGTTTTTCGTCTAATTCCAAAACCAATTGAGGTGTTTCAATCCAAAACGTGTTATTTCCAAAAAAAAGCTTTTTTCAGGAATAGTGATTTTCTGTTGCAAACGATCCAGACTAGTTAGAAAATATGTGTAATTTTTAAAAATTAAATATTTATTGTTAGAAAAGGAAAATGTTTGAGAAGTATAAAACAATTAATTATTTGATCTCATTTTAAACGATTTTCTGTTTTGGTATTCTGCAAAACGTGTCATTTCTGGAAATAGTAGGTACGTTTTGAAAAAAAATTGGTTATAAATCTAATATTTTATTGTAGGTACACAATACAACTTAAAATAACTTTGTAGTTAGTATTATGCATCACAAAATATCATTAAATTTTAACCCATTAAGTCCAAAGTAAATTTTTGGTTTATATATTGGTCTTTTTTTTATAAAATAAGCGGGAACCACTACAGCTATTTTTAGAAATTTTTTTCGCTTTACCATATGGATGCGCTAGGACATAGTGTATATTATATTTTGTCGTGGAATTATGGGATTATGAATATTAATCTGGCAACACAGCTTTTAGTACTATCACAAAGAAGCATAGATGAGCTATTATGAACTTTGTCGGGAAATTACAATCACATATTCATATGGATATTGGCTTATCATATAATTTTTTTTACATTCATATTATTTTTTTATTTATAATTATTATTGGTTTTTTACCGAACCACATCATATTTTAATATGAATTAATGGAATAATTTTAATTTAAAAATATTCAACGGTATTGGCATCTTTTAAATTAAATGTAGCTTAATTGCTATATCAATAACATGGGTGGTAATAACACGTTTCGATGTAAAACGGAAATAACACGTTATGAATACAATTATGGATATACTACGCTTTAGAAAAATATGAGAAGTATGACCTATGATTTAGTACTGGAAATAGCAAATGTTGACGAAAACTGAACATAGAACGTTTTGGAAAAAATATCTATTGGAAAAAACGCGTTTTGAAAAAAAAGTAATAGGTAGTTGAAGCTTAATTTCAGCTTGGAGATAATATACGTTTTTACAAAAATAACGGTTTTAATTGATCTCTCTCCACTTTCCCATATGAATCGATTTTATTGAAAATAGAGATAATACGTTTTGCACTTCAATTTCTCTGTGCGTAAACTTAACATTGCTTGTGGATTATGGTGTTAGTGACATCGTACTGTCAGTACAAGAGGGCCGTACATATATAAAAATGGAAAATTGTAAAGGAAAGCGTTTTTAATATTTAATAGCTTACAGACTACAGTAATTTGTTAGTTATCTTAAGCTACATATTTGTATTTTGTATAGCAAATTAGATTCGAAAATTTCTTGTAAGTTCTTGTAATTTTTTAAAAACATAAACTTACCAGAAATGGTATTTATTTATAAAAACAATAAATATTTTGAGATAAGGCCTTATTACATTGATCATTAATTTATTAACTAACTATTTAATATTTATAAAAACATACTTTTTTAATGTTATAAATTATTACTGATGACAATAATATTATTATTATAGTATTTCATACATAATGTTATTAGATTCTGAGCGGATAGCGATAAAGGCAATAATTTTACAATGTGTGATGATTGTTTTAGTGTGTATAATAATGTAAATAATGTTTTGATTTTCCACTTCCGTATCTTTTGTAGTGGGAACGTGAATCCAGTTGGTACTCTAAAGGAGTCAGTAGTTTTCATAAACGACGAGGAAAACAAAAAATAATTGAGGAAAAATGAATATCTAAACAAGATACAATTTTGACAAAATTTATTTTGATGGTTTGATTTAACTAAAAAAAAAAAATAACTGTAGATACATGACATTTTTTTAAATTATAAATTATAAATTTTTATTATTGGACGATTTGATCGTTTTCTATAATTATTTATAATAATTTTTACAATGATTTTAATGCAAGAAGGATGTATACCATTATGCAGCTTTTATTTTAGATGTCTTTTTCAAGAAATATTAATTTTTAAATATGTTAACTATTTTATTAATAGAAAAAAATAAATTAATACCTTTTACAATTTGCTTTCATAATTTTTTCATCACGGGCACTCGATAAATTTTTATACTGCATGATAGTATAACCATTGTCACATGCGTTGTAAGTTTTTTTTATGGGGGTGGGAAAAATTGTCACTATAAAAAAACTGAGGGAATAGGGCATTAAAAAAATGTGTACCCAGGGCAGCAAAATTCTAAATACGCCACTGAACAGATTATAAATGTTTATAAGTTAATGGGACACTCTGCAGTATAATATACCTATTACATAATTGTAAAGGTACAAGATATTAAGCAATTTTACAAACAGTTTTCATTTTTACTGAAGTATATCTTATTTTAGCCGTGTAAGTAAAATATACTTATTTTGTAATGCTAAATATTAAATTGATTCGATTATTAATGTAATTACAAAACTAGTTATAAAAATTGCATCAGTAAGATGAATTAAACAATTAAATTAATTTTTGATTTCTATCAATTATTGGTCAAAAACAATCTTGCCAAAAAAATTGTGATTTTGTTGGAAGTAATACTATGTTTCCAACACGTTTACTTCACTACTATTTCATCAATAAAAAAAATGATTTTTTTTTTAGCCAATAGTTATTATAGATATAAATATATAATATTTAAGAAAAAAAATAATTAAACCTTTTTTAGACTTATTTAATTTTTGTTACCTATTATTAGAGTTATTTTCTACAATCTACTATTTACCATATAAATATGTTTGAAAATTAAAATATGTAAATTTTTTTGTCACATATTATTTATCAAAAAATAGTAACATTTAGGACATTTTTTTTTATTTAGTAGTTGAATTCTTTCAAGTTGTTTAAAAATTAAGACAATCATATAAATAATTATATTTCGTATTAAGATTAATTATAGAAGGTATTTTATTCCATATTGGTAGGGAATTTAATTAATTTTTAAATCTAACTGTAGATAGATACTTAATATAATAATATATTAATTATTATATTTTAAATATAAAAAGTAATTTATCATTAATAAAATATATCTAAATATGAAATTTGATTTTTGACAGAGTCCAATTTTAAATCAAATTATATTTATTTGTCTATATTGTTGTATGCGTATAAAGAAAATATCTTGAATAATAAATTACTCAATACTTGCCATTTGAAAACGCACTCTGAAGGTTAAAATAGCTAATAAATCAAAAGGAACACATAATAATACATTTTATTTTTAATTCGACATTTAAATTTGAATATTGTATTAATTATTTAACATATTTGAAGACTATTATTATTTTCTGCGCTAGTATTGTAAATACGGATTATCAAAAATGTTCGTTGATGTATACTGTACATTCTCTATATAGGTAAAAATCTTAGTTTTACTACCTATCTTTGTTAATTTCTACAATACGCGCACTGGTCGTATAATATTATTACACGAGTGACGAGTGTTGTAGTTTTATGTTTCAAGGTAAATTGTACCACGTATAATATAATATTATGAAAACTGGTTGAACAAAATGCGTTAAATAATCAATTTTTCATCAGCAAATATTGAACTAGTTAGTAAAATTACATTATGATTACGGAGGGAAACTATCTTTATTACATTTCGAAATGCCCATTCAAATCTCTATTAACTCGGGTCTCTGAGATTGCGTCTCGTCATTGAAAATCTGTAATCGAATTCACTGCGCAATTATTATTCCATTCGCTGAACAACACATTTGCGTAATTTAGCCGAGTACTGACAATGATTTTTAAACACGCAGGAAACAAGATTAATAATATTATTTACAATTGTACCATTTACCAATGAGGTATAAAATGATTATAAGGTATAATATTATAATGGTTATTCTCTGCTCTCATCAGCGTAAATCGATATTGAAAACGACTATTATTAAAATTAAATCAGTTTCATTGACATTTGTTTGAATACAACATTTTCTGACAAATCGATGTCGAGTTCATAACTATAGTTTAAATTATAAGTAAATTATAAACGATTATTATAATCTTATAACGTTTGTCTAGAGATATAAAAAAAACTGTGACAAAATTTATATTTATTTTTTTAAAAATATTTTTACCTTTTGTAAAAAAACTTATGATGGAATCTTATCGGTTATTAGATTTTTATGTATTTTGACATTGAAATAAAATTTTGATCAACATAAATCGTAAAAATCTAAAACATTAATTATTGATCTTCCGTTGTGCTATAGTGTTTAAATATTTTTTTCTTTTTATTAATTTATATCCTATAATATTAAATGTACCTAATGGTTTAAGATTAAACATTTCTGTTTTGATACATTGTTTTTTTTTTTTAAATTATTTTTTAACCATTTTAAATCTGAGCCTATCGTGTAACAGAGCTGCATTACTGCAACGTCATCGAATAGTTTGTTGCCGAATTCCCATAATGCAGTGGGCAGAAATAAAGTCTGTCGTATTATAAATTATAATATAAAAATACATTTATATCAAGAGATTCGATCAAGCACGTTTGAGATTTTAAAACGTCGGGAATTCACGATTAATCGCTCAAAATATAATCAAACATAAAGTTTTATAATAGTATATTGTTTCACGTTATGAGTTTGAATTTACACTCGTAAAACCACTCTCGGTTATTGTGTCTATAATCGCGGTAAATCGCTCATGTTTCATTTTGAGCGGTCGATCGCGATTTTGAGCTGTAAAGAAAATATATTTTTCCTATGTATATAGATTCAATGAATATCCTTCTGTTGTTTGACAAAACCATCTCGCGCTGCGCTTAATTACTTTCATTCATAATTATTTGTTTGTCCCCGTATTGAAAAACATTTTAGTACGCCAACTTACTATTGTACCAAATGAGTACCTATAGGCAGAGGTACCTATTATAATATAATTACAACTGTTTGACAGCGAACAATTTATCGTTGAGGTGTCAAACGAAAAATTTAGTTATGCAGGTTGATATTCACCAAGCATGCTCACTCCCATTTTTCCTTTAATAATATATTTATTCAAATTCTGATTTTTGAAATTTTTAAATATACTCAGACAATTTTTTAAAAATCTTAAATTTTTTTGTACTACTTAAGTAACGTCTTGTGGCGATACAGACTTCTGCTTAGTGTTTTTCAAATGGGAACATCCGTTTTTAATTGTAAATTAATTAGTGAATAATTTTTTGAAAACTTTATTGATGTACCTGATTCAAAATTTGAATGAGTAGTTTCTCATAGTTATACAAACACTTGTACTCAGGATAATAGTCCTTAAAAATGGTTGTATAAAAATATAAAATAGACGTAATATTGGAACTTGAATTTTTTTATTATACTATATTAGTCAATTTTTACAAATTAAAACTACTAATAGAAAAATATTAATGACTAAAATTTCCAAGTCATTATAGCTCCCATATCTTGTACATTTTATATATCATGATTCATGGACCTTTTATCGTTAGAACACAAAATTAAATAACTCAAAAAGTGACAAAAACAATGAATTTTGATTCTGATTCGTCAAATTTGTCAGAAAAATTATGCACTGCATAATTTCCAGTTGAAAAGGGGGATGAGGGTTTCATTGGAAAAACAAAAATTTGTATCTCCACAGGATAAGTCTTTAAGTAGTACAAAAAATCTCAAGAATTTGAAAATATGGGTTTTAAGTAGCTGGTATATTTAAAACATTAAAAATTCAGATTTTCAATAACTGCATTATGAAGTTATTGAGCAAACTTGGTGAATCACTCTGTATATAGATTATAGATATAATAAATAGACAGTGGTGGATTCCTCGATACCTTGATCACATTTAATACTTTTACACCACCCACGAACCACCCTAAACATTTTTTCACTCCAAATAGTGAATTAATAAAGATTGCTAGTGGTTGAATAACCTTGAAAAATTGTTTAAATTACCTTTTTACAACCATATAGGACACCCAGCCATTAATATCCTTGTGAATCACATGATTTGGAAATAGGCACTTCCTTTGGACCACCACTGTGGCACTGTATATAAACATATGAACTCTACTAGGTAGCCTATCATTAATATAATATGTCAATTTAAAATTATAATATCTAACTAAGCAGTTATCCTGAATCCTGACTCCTGGGTATACATTGTCAAATAATATAGGTACCATACGTCATATAATACGTCGTACGTCATAATATCACTTATTTATAAATTTATAAGAATATAAAATATTGAATCATGACAAATATGCGTTTTTATGCGTGTGTGCTGGACCAAGGTTTTTTCAAATACTTTGAAGACCTCGTTAATTTGAAGAAAATATGAAAAGCAAAAAAAGTAAGCATTACATATAATGATTTATATTTTATGATATGGTCTCATAATTAAAAATTATCTAATGGCCATATGATCTCGTATGTAAGTATGCAACAAAGGGTAGGTAAAACAATTTTTTTAAAAAAAGGGTTTTTCTAATTACAAATTTGATAAAGAGAATAAACCTAGCTATATAGTATAGTCTTTCTGAATTTAAAAGGAAAAATGGTTTGGCCATTTAAAAAAGTAAGTTTTGTTGACGCTTTTATTACCTCCAAAAAACTCAATTTTAATCCAAGGACATCCAGCACTAATATTGTGGCTCATTTAGTGGTGCGCCTTGTTTTGGCGCGCTTGAACTCTGTAGGTACCGTGTAATATAATATGTAGATATGATGAGTTTTTTTACGAGGATTCGTACACTTTTTTCTAAACATAATATACGATTTTGTATTGTCGAATCAAAGGTATCACAGAAACTATAATATAATATTATAATATGCGTTTTTAATTATTATTGTGTCATCGCTTGTATCGGATTGCTCAGCCGGATCCGTTGTCCCTCCCATCACCCTCACGACCGACATTGCAGCGGGTTATCACAGAAATAGACCCACGGAATTCTCGGCTATTGACGATACCTATTTAGCTCAACGCGAAGCGACTATACTATCCGACGTACCATTATATACCGACGGTACATCAAAAAAACGTTATCGGTGCCAAATCCACTTACAACGCACACATTATTATTGTATATCTTTAAATATTATTGTTTCGATAAATCGAGTGCCTTTGTAAATAATACCGTGGAAACCGTTGGATGGCGTTTGGATTGCGTTCAAAGAAACTGTGGTTAGTAATATAAGGGGAACTTGATTTAAAAAAATATCTGTCTTCGAAAGCAAGAAATCGGATTTTTTTTTTTATAAACGATAAGGTTCGATGCACAAAAACTTTAACATTGGATACATATTATGTTATTTTATTGTTCGATAAGTACAGTATGAAAGAGTAAATTCTCGAAAAAGATTAGATTAAAAAAAAAATGTAAAAACTCGGAGAATATATCATGCAAACGAGTGCAGTTTAAAACTACATAAATAAGCACATTGCGAAAAGTGATATATTTATAGTTAAAGAATGGCTCGCATCAGTCGTATCATCACAATATTTTTATCACGCAATATCTACTGCACAGTCGATGTTATCGGATTGACTGCTGGAAAAATGTACATGGGGCATAATATGTCTGTATACCTTGTTAATTTCATTGAATCACTGACTGCAGGCTCTTTTGGTGGGTGTATTGCAAGCTATAGGTTTTCCTATATAGTACTTACTCTACCTAACGTTAAATGGTCTAGCGCTGACCGGTGGACAAGTACATGATTTGGTTATACACGACTACTGGCTATAGTGTGTTAGCCATCAGGCATAAATTAAAATACAATTATATTTTCATATGAAGTATTTATGTGATGATTATTAACCTTAACATAAAATGGGTGGAAAGTGTACAAATTATCATCGCGAGAAAAAAGTGGCTAACCTCTGAGTTACCTCCAAAAAAATATAGGTAGTTAATATACTAATTGCTTATGAATATAATAAATTTCAAAATTTATTTGCAAAATATTAATATCAAAAGATAAGCACCCCTACTATATGTTTTTTTCATAGTTAGTCGGGTATTTAAAAATACAATAGTTTTGTTAAATAATTTGAATGACAACATTTTACTTGATTAGAATAAAAATAATATCGAAAATCAGGTGATTTTTCAAGTATCAACCAATAGCGATATCCAGCGCTATCTATATTTATCTCATAAGTATAGACTAAGTATAAAATGCTCTTCAGTCTTCTTAAAATGGTACCTATCTAAAAAGTATATATTTTATAAAATATATTATTAAGAAATGCCAAATGGTTACAATACAGTTAGCAACTCTAGGTTAAAAAAAAAAACAATGAAATAAACAAGAGTAATTATGTAGGCGAAGAGTGTCAAACAAAAAGGAATACCAATATTTTAAATAAACCTTGGATACATAATATAAATTATGATATACCTACGACTTAATTTAATGCATTCTTAGTCTTTGATATCAATACAAATATAAACACAAGTGACAGCACATGCGGGTGTGGCGTCCTCTTAAGAACAATATATGACAATTGTATAATATTATGATCGGTGCGCAAAGGAGTGTGGTCGAGCACGACTTTTCCAAACGAGAAAAGACAGCACCGGGTCCACGCCACCCGCCGCAGACCGACCAACATGCGCTGGGGGAGGGGGGGGGGCTACAAGTAAGGCATACATATTTGAATCGCACAAAAATAATAATAATTCAATTTAAAATGGGTACCAATTATTATACCAAAGCGTTACTGTAGGTATCACATACAACACGGACACCGGATATCCTACATTGAGTGTAATTTAGAATATTTATTACATATAATGTACATTTAATGTAAACATTATTATGTAGTACGTGTCAGAACTTACTAATAAAATATAGGTATATATAAACCCACTACTATTACACATCATTTATATACAGATAATAATTATAATCGCACTGTAGTCTATAGACCGATTGTAATTTAAGCGTAACGTCAATGTCTCCAGATAGTCTTAAACAACTAGGCAGTTAAATTTTTTTTTCTATATGTAAAGAAATAATAATGAAATAGGAGACTTGCGTATATATTTTAAATACTTATTGTATACAATGTAGACTTTCACGAATTCACACCAACTGCACAGTTGGTGAACGCAGCTGCGACCCAAGTGAAAAGCATTACAATTTACAAATCGTCGCCGAGTTCAAACAATCGTGTTTTTAATTTTTTTTTACTACATACCACATTCTTCTATAAACATCAATTTTCTCCTGCGCCTATATATTAATATTGTATATAAGACATACCATAATAGTGATGAGATTATGAGACGCTATGCTCGCTTTACTAACGAAACTAAGGATTTTAATAACACTTATTCGTTATTTGCAGACCGTTGACTTATAAAGCTCTTTATAATCAGTAATCACTCAACGAATATATTAAAATGTAGGTACTATAGGTATAATATACAACATCAGTGCCCTAGACATGAATTTAATATGGTGGAAGGGAGTTATCATAATAATTAGTAATTACATACTATATGATAAATTAATTAATATAATAAATAGATTTATATATATTCCATGTTGTAAGGCGGCGAAGGGGTTTAAATACATTTTAAGTGGCTTAAAACTAGATTTAATAGTACCTAATGTTAATGATTTAGATAAAACTATAAATAGTAGATAAACTATATATTATTAAAAATAAATAGTCATAAATACATGATAATTATATTCAAAGATCATTAAAATCCAAAATCATAAGTTTTGCTTTTTAATTCTTTAAAATTAATAAAATCATTAAAACGTATTTTATGTTTAATACAAAAATACTTGAATACAAAATATGGTCCAGATTGACAAAATGCTGCAGTTCTCAATTTAGGTAATGTAATATTAATATCTTTAAAAAATCTTGTGCTATGATAATAATTATGAGTTAGTGCGAATTAGTAAAATTGATATAATATTTAAAACCAACAGGAAAGATATACATTATATAAAGAGAATATTAAGAGGGCGTAACACGGGAATTTGTTGTCTCCGTCTTACAAGTACGTAAATTTACGCTCAGCAGATCACGTGTTGCTTCGTTAGTTTAAAAATTAGAGTGAATTGACCTATTATAAAACTTGATGGTAAGAACATTAACTGTGATTACACGTTGGTATTTTACGATAGTTCAATTTTTAAATGAATTATGATTATTTTTTATATACGCTATATTATATATGCATAATTTGCTAAGCAATTTAACTATCGTAAAAACCAACATACAAACACAGTCCATAAATAATGTTCTTACCATTAAGTTTCATAATAGGTCGATTCACTGAAATTTTTAAACTAAGGAAGCTATACGATCTGCTGAGCGCAAATTTGGTATGTTACGCATTTGTTAGACGGAGTCAACAAATGCCCGAGTTACGTCCTCTTAATAGGTAGCCAGGTAGGTATTTAAAATTTTACATTAATTTAATATTGGGTTCTGAGCGGAGCGATTAATATATTGATTTTAAAATGTTGTGTGTTTTTTTTTATTTATATGTTAATTTATTTTTTTTGTGTCTATCATAACCTTTTGAGGCGGTACAACTACTTCGATGTTCTTCAACAGTATCTTTTCTGATAGGAAAGTGAATATTGTTGGTATTTTGGGGGGGTCAAAAGTAAAAATTCTTAATAGTTTTCAAATGCGCAGGGAAAAACAAAAGAAAAATGAAGAAAAAACTGGAATTTTTACGCAAATTCAGTTTTCGAAAATATCGATTTTGGTTTTTGGTGAAATTCTAAAACAAATGACCGAATATTCATGAAATTTTCACTGGTTATTTATATTAGCATTTTCTATAAGCAGTACATTTTTAAAAATATTTTGATTTTTTTTGAACTGTTTACGGGCATATTGGGTTCTAATATTTTTAGTTTATTTTTCTATGAATGTCAATAAAGTTGTATTTGTTGGGTAGAAAAACTGAAAATTTAATACAAGGTTCCTCGTAAGTTGTTGCTAGTGGAAATTAAATAAAAAGTTGAGCGTAAATCAATAATAGTTTTTTATGAGCATTTAAAGTTCAAATTTTGACAAAATACGTAAAAATCATGAAAATGTGCAAATTATTTTGAGTTAGAAATTTATAAAAATTTTTCTTTTTAAATCTATGATTTTAAAATGTAATACAAGATTCTTAAATAGTTTGTCTACTTTTATCAAAAAAAAAAATGTCTACAAGAAAGTCAAAATAAATTTTTATGTGTTTTTGAAGTTCATATTTTTCGAAGATATCCAATTTACTCAATTTCACATGTAGTCATTTTTTCATTTTGCAGTAAAACAAAAACGAATAACAGTAGATACTTTCAATTTATAACATATGTTAATATTAGCGTTTTATTTACATGGTAAAATTTTCAAAATATTTTGTTTCGTTTTGAGCTATTTACGGACAACTTCAAATTTTAATTTTTTAGTTTTTTTTTCTACGAATGTCAATTAAATTTTATTCGTTGGGTCAAAATACTTGAATTTAATACAAGGCTCCTAATATATTGTTATAATAGTAGTTGAAAAATATTAAAATTAGAAAGGTACAATTTTTTTTTAAAAGAATTTAAAGTTCGATTTTTGACAACATTTATCAAATTTGAAATTTGAAAATGATTTTATAGTTGAAAATTGATAACATTTTCAATAGCTGAAAATTTAAAACAAGGTTCCACGTAAGTAGGTTATTCTGTAACTAAAAAATCTCAAAAATATAAACACATAGTTTTTTTTATAGTTATTTTATGATCAAATTTTGATGAAATTAGATATTAAATAACCAAGAATAACGATTTTAGTTAATTTATAATATCAATTCACCTAACCGGCTACCGTATTAATAACAAGCAATAACAATATAAATATAATATAAAATATCCACTCTGACAAACCGTCTCAGCTCAGATTTGTTTTTCGTATACAATGATATTATATCATTGAATTCAATTTAACACCATCCATCACACAGTGACCCACTTGTAACCTACTGTACAGCAGAGCGACATCCACCAACCCGCCCTTTTTATTTGTTAGGTACACGAATATATTAGGTACCTATGCATTATACTGTATAATATAATAAATTATGAGTTTACTTTTAGATCTAAATAGTTACCTACGTAATTATCCATTTTAGAAATTGAATACCCACTTACAAACACTGTCAAATGCTATTGAATCAAAAATATGATGTGTCATTTGTACGACCAGGTTTAGGTATCCTTGAGCATTTTCGTTTAATTTGCATGCATATTTTATAGTTAAAATCTATTGTAAATCGTTAAGGACATTTTAATCAATACATTTCCGTAGGATTACCATATTATTATTAGAGGTCGGTGCATGTGACGCGGTGGTAATATACTTATTATAGACCACGTAGATAATATAAGTAGGTATTATGCATTATACATATTGTATAGAACATCGTAGATACACATCGTAGACATACAACCTCAGACCATACCATTTGTGATTTATAATAATATATAACGATTCATCTCCAATATTATTAAGACCAATAAGATAACAATAACCTTATTATACTGGTTGTTTAAAAGAACAAGATAAAATCTTAAAATATTATACAAACAATATTAATTGATAATAATATTATCGTAAAATAAATTTGCTAATATATTATTATCAACAGACAACAAGCAGATCCGATGAAAATTATCTCAAAATCGTTTAATGACGTCGTTACTATTTTACATAACTATATTATAATACGTTCTTAATTCTTATCGTTTAATACAATACAGGAAGCAAAATAGTCACGCGTATTGGATCTTACGTCAATAAAGTACATACATTATATTATACACCAACTAAAATATTACTACGTGTTATAAATTCCGATTAGTATAATACTATCATTGTTGTTTTATTTACATTATATATTATGGTTTAAGCATTATATCCTGGTCAACTGATTATTTGTTAATTGTCACTAAGTACAATTTAGTATTTACATTCTTTTTACATAAAATACTATTACATTCGGTTTTCGGTTGTGCTTTGTTTGTGTCACGTATAGTACCTACAGTCTACACGACAATTTACGACACAATGCACATTATAGTATTTGTTTACTTAATTCAGCAAACGAACTTTGCACAGGTTTAGGCATTTTTCAAATGACAATATCAGTATATTTTACTATTCAAATACGAAAACAAAATGCTAAGGAGCTTAACGAGTGCCGTTTATTATGCTCGTATTAAAACATTGAGCAATATAGTTGAAAAATAATATATAATTGTAATATTACCTATACATTTTTTATTCATTGTAACTAATAGTTTAAAATTATCAAAAATAGTCTAAAATATAATCGTACTCACATTAGAATGATGATCTTGGTATTTAATTGATTCATATTATACAACTATTTTACGAGGGGTGAGTATTAACATTAATAATCTACATTTAAAATTTTAATATGATAAAAATAAAATATTATATTATACCTACTACTTTTATAATCTAAACAGTCAAGTTTTTTTTCTGTAAATACAAATAAAAAGTTAGAACTCTTCATAAATCTCCACTAGTCCACTATAATAAAACATAATATTATCCTCTAACTGTGCCCGATCAATTCAAAAAATTTACCAATATTTATTAAATTGATCGGACACGGTGGGAGGATATCACGTTTTATTAATCTGCGTGAAGTTGGTGCTAATAACATTTGACTTCATTCGGTATTTAAACTCGGTATTTACAACTCGATACTAGTATATTCTTATGTGAATAATTAAACCAATTTGCAAATATTCGATTATTTTTAGAAGTGATTGAAGAAAGTCGTGGCCAACTTAAAATAATTACAATATAATATAACATTTCATCACAATTTCAACTTAAAATGCTCATTAATAACTATAATGGATTTACGCTCGACTTTTTTTTTAATTTCAGTAATAACAACTTATGAAGAACCTTATATTAAATTTTCAAGTTTTTTGACCGAGCAAAAAATGTTTTATTAACAATTATTGAAATAATAATTGCATATGTCTATTAATAGTTCAAAAAGGGGTAGAAATATATTGAAAAATGTTTAAATGTACCATGACATTATTATTGTATAACAAATGCTACTAGGTATAAACATTTTATGAATATTGAAAGTAGAATCTATACGGTAATTTGTTTTTGAGTTATACCAGAAAAACAAAACCTATAATTTCAAAAACGGGTTTTGCAGAGTAACACTTCCGGTTTTTCAATTTTTCAAATTCTGAGCGGAGCGATAAATGCATTGATTTTAAAATGACGTGTGTTTTAATTTTGCAACATTTTCATATAGATATATAGATTTTTTTATCGTTCTCTAGTTGTTTATGCTGAGTTGCTTCGTTAGATTTGAATAGCTGAGAAATCTCTTAACAATACAATTTATCCAAATAATATTATTCAATTTATATGATTAAAATTAATATCTGAATATATAATTCTCTAAAAATTATTTAACATAATATTCCCCAATGATGTGATGCAATCGGATGGTAACAAATTTTGTAACGTTAACTTATTTATTAGTAAAATAAATTATTCAAGGGGCCTGCACGGCGTGACTTGTTTTTTTGCTCAAATACATGCCTTACAGGAAAAACTCGTAGAGTGATCGATAATTTTTTTGGTAAAATGAAACACATCCTACTTGGATTTTCAAAATTCTATTTCTAAACCTTATTATTCGATTTTAAATATGACCAATTTCCACAAGCTTCTGATATTTGTATTATGTTTGTTTTAAGCAACGAAATTAAAATCGAAGTCCAATGCTCCCTGGAAAAAACTATCCTGTTTCTAACGAAAAAAAAAATTAATCAAATCAGACCACTCAATGGCGAGTGAGCAAAAAAATCACGATTTTCAATTTTGGTCGACGGTGCCGTTGACACGTGCGCACAATGCAAATTCAGAAAATGTGTATATAGCATACGATCGCACACACTAATCATTAATGACAGCTAACAGAAATGATGGCGTCCCTGAAATTGCATTTTGCCTAAATATTGCCCCTTATTACTGAGAAACGAACAGGCACCTCAACGTTTTTTGTTTGGAATTCTTATTAATAATTTAATGTATATACAATAAATTCATCATTAAATTTGTATTGATATATTGTTGCAATGATATTATTATAATGTAATTTGGAATTGCGTTCGTCATATAAATAAATATATAATTTATAATATTACAATTGACAAGGATCTTGGGACATGAAGAAATTTAACAGCAGTTGCTGCTGCGTATGTTAAAGATTTGATTAAAATGTGTAATTGTATATGACATTTTTTAGGTATATTAATGGGAACCTACCAGACAACAACGCGAAAGTCCTTATACTGTTTGCAGTTGGTGGCTCTAATTCGGTTGTAGGACAAACGATAAACCTATGTGTATAATAATATTAAATTATTATAGGTAGTTAAATGTATATGCGATAATAATATTATAGTTTATAAGTGTTAGTAACAGTTATAACAGAAGACAATTTATATTCACTGTGTTTATGTTTTTTGATTGTGCCTCATACAAGTTCGTATAAAACAATTATAAATATTATGATTAAATACATATTTAATAATTGTAATATGATGTTTTTATGTAGGTTAAACGTAAAAGAGATTCCTCTTCTTTCCAATGACGTAACTCTAGTTAAAAAACATAAACATTATGAAGTTAAATTTGTTTTTATACCAACCTGAGATGAGTCGGAGCTGACTTTTGAAAAACGCGAACGGGCTTAACGCATTTTTACTGTTCCAAAAGGCGATGAGTGATGACTTATTTTATATGGTGAGTGTTAGACCAATCTTTGTTATCCACGCTGCCTCAAAAGCACTTAACAATATCAATCTTACATAATTTATTTGTCGTACATTTAATTGGAAAAAAGAGCTTAAACTTCATAACATTATTAATACACTAACATAGCATAGCTTAACATACACTTTTATAATATTTAGTTTAAATACAACACGTCATGCAATCCTACTGTGCAATTTATCCTCTGACCAACTTGAGGTGGTGTTGCATAGCAAGTATACCTAACCTGCATAGAGATATTTTCGATTTTATTTTTTTAACATGGGCATCACTGTATATAATTTACGATGTTTTTTCACATTGGCGTCACTGCTGGATCTGGATCACTGAGCTCATGGAACAAAATAATGTTTGTTGGAACAAATATTTTTTGGAACAAATGTTTTATGGAAAAAAAGGTAGTGACCTGGCGGATACGAGGGGTGATGGTGCAACCCCCCCCCACTTGGACCGTGTTTTTACGTTATTTTTTATTATAATGTTTTGCAAAAAAAAAAAGGAGTTTCATTTTTGAAAATTTGCCCCCTATACTTTGATGACTTCTAGGTCCGTTACTTCCGCCAGTCGTCACTATGTTATTTAACTGCACGTCTGTACTATTGCAGATATAACAATATTTATGTCTTGTGCATGAATATTCGAGTGGTTTTCTCATCCACTACTAGCAAGTGACAATAGTACGATCAAGGTGGATTTATAAATCTATCTTGAGTACGATACTACAATACATCAACAGCCGTTTTGGCTGGTTAGCATTGTGTCATCGTGCTTATTCGTATTTCATGCCATCTTGCCTTCGAGTTAAATTAAGTTTATCATGGTGACTAAAAATTCATTATTGTATATATCAATTATCAATACTAAGTATATTATTATTATAAACATTATTACGGTTAAAATATACACTTTCGTCTTTCGGGTCATCCTCTTGTACTTGGTAGCACTGACATCCGACATTTCTACCTCTGTGTGTAGATATGGTATAGGTACCATATGTCCATATCGACACTCGACAGGTGACAACACAAATTTGTATTGACCATTGATTTATATTTTAAGTTTTTAATTAGAACAATAAACAAATATGGTGATAATATGATTACATGAACAACAACAATGATTGTGGTTATTTAGTTATGATTCAAATTTTCTACAAAACATTCAATTTTAAAAATTCATTATATTTTAGTTTTACTACCTAATGTTATAATTTATATGTAGTTATTATAATATTTCAGGCTTATATATTATAGCGTAGGAAAGTATCTTAATTAGTTTATCCCTTTATTTTGATTTTACGCTTTCTAAGCGTAATAATTGATTTATAATAAACACTTAGAACTGCGATGACGACCGAAACGCGCAAAGACAAAGTTTAAAATACAGTTATAACTTATAATCAATAGGTACGTAACTCTCGATTAGGAAGAAAAATATACCTAGGAACATTAGGAACAAATACAGTAATATAGGTAATATGTTTATTACAAAATAGAAAACGTATACAAAATACCATTTGAACTATTTTAAAAATAACACTAATATAATGTATGTTTTGTGTTTTTAACAATTTTATTATATTATATAATATTTTGTATTATAATTATCATTCTATTACTATTTGTATTGGAAAATTTCTGGATAAATTATCACACACGTCAAATGATAACGCACATTCCCCCCCCCTCGATTATAAGGAAAAGTATTGGGAATTTTTAACCTAGACATCTCAAAGGTATTAACTCGATCAAATTTTCAACCATATTGACAACCTCCATAGTTGAACATCGAAACATTTTTTATCGTGTATATGTATGCAGACACATCTATCGCTCCACTAAAAATCTAAAATATATATTTGCTAAAAATGTATACTTCACATTTTCACCGAATCATATTAGTACATTTTATTCTTATCGTTTTAATTTTAGATTCTGATCGGAGCGATGAATGTATTGATTTTATAATGATGTGTGTTTTTTTATATATATTTTTTTTATTTTTTTTTTGTGTCTGTCATCACCTTTTAGGACAGTAAAAATGCTTCGATTTTCTTCAATAGTACCTTTTCTGATAGGAAAGGGAATCTAGTTGATACTTTAGGTCTTGGGAAGTCAAAAGTTAAAATTTCTCAGTAGTTTTCAAAAGCGCCGTGCAAAACAAATGAAAAATTAAAGAGAAGACGGCAAGTTTTACGGAAAACCAATTTTCGACAAAATCGATTTTGGTTTTTGGTATAACTCTAAAAGAAATGACCGTAGATACATGAAATTTTGACCGAATGTTTATATAAGCATTTTCTACACACCATAGCTAGCATTTCCAAAATATTCTGACTTATTTTAATTGTTAACGGACATTTTCAGTTTCCCATTTTTTTAGTTTTTTTTTCTATAAATGTCAATAAAATTTTATTTGTTGGGTAAAAAATCTTGAAAATTTAATAGTAGGCTTCTAATATATAGTTTCAAAGGCAGATGAAAAATATTAAAAATCCGTAGTCACAATTTTTTTTATAGGTAATCAAAGTTCAAATTTTGACAAAATATGTAAAAATGATGAAAATGTGCAATTTATTTTGAGTTATAGAAATTCGTAGAAATTTTTCTTTTTATATCTAAGGTTTGAAAATGTAATACAAGATTCCTCATAAGTTTGCCTAATTTTATCAATAAAAAAATGTTTATAAGCAAGTCATAATAAATTTTTAAGAGCATTTTAAGTTCAAATTTTTACAAGATTGTCTAATATTTATTCGATTTCTCATGTAGTGATTTTCTTATTTTGTTGTAATTCAAAAACGAATAACTGTAGATGCTTGAAAATTTCACTGAATGTTTATATAAACATTTTCTATACACCATCTAATTTTGAATATATTTTGACTGTTTTTGAGCTTTTTACGGACCATTTAAAATTTAATTTATTTTTTAGTTTTTTTTACATAAATACCAATAAAATGTTATTTGTTGGGTCAAAAATAATGAAAATTTAATACAAGGCTCCTGATATGTTGTTACAATAGCAATTGAAAAATATTAAAAATACATCGGCACATATTTTTTTTATAAGCATTTAAAGTTCAAATTTTGACAAAATTCATCAAAATCTCGAAAATTATCAAACATTGTAATTAAACGATTATAAAATGGTCAGTTGTTATAAGTATAACTAAGGATTGAAAATTTAAAACAAATATTCTAATAAATAGCACATACTGTAGTCAAAAAATCTAAAAAATATATAAACACAGTTATTTTTTACGAACATTTTAAGTTCAAATTTGGACAAAATTACATATTAAAATCAAGTTTAACGAGTAAAAGTATATATTATAATATTTTTCAAGCATCACTGATAATTTTAGGTTAATAATTAAATAATATGAATAATATTAATTCAACTTAGCAGCTACCGTAAAATAACAATATCAATATAATTTAAAATATCCTAGACTGACATACCGTCTCCGCTCAGAATCGTTTCTCGTGTACAATGATATTATATCATTGAATTCAAGTTTAATACCATCCATTATACAGTGATCTACTTGTAACCTACTGTACTGCAGAGCGACATCCACTTGACCCCCCTTTTTTTTAATGAAAACGTGAAACATACTTAATAGATTGTTTATTCAAAAATCTATTACCTAATTAAACTTTCATCATAAAAATCTTAATTATTCTTAGGTATTTTTATCAAAATATAAACGTACCTACTCATTTTCACTTTGAATTTTTCGAAAATCGATTGTATGCATAAATTTGAGAAATATATTCTACTGACAGTTTGCTTTAAAAAAAAAAAAGATATACAAAGTAAATTGACCCTCACTTAAGACTTTAACGAGAAAATTAATCTTTAGCAATAGGTACTTTGACGAATGAAATGTTTTCACCATGAACTAGTCAAAATATTCCAACCACATCCAAACTTATTTCCTGACAGAGATTTTATCTAAATAATTCAAGAATTTATTTTGGTTCCCTCTGTTCTATTCCCAGTGTCATAAGCCCGGGTGAAATCAATTTTTTAATTAAAACGAAAGCCTCAAGGCAAGGCGCCTGATTATGATCTCATTACAAATATAATCATAAAAAAACGTCTCTAATGACTTAGAAGACAAGTCACAAATTATGTTTTGCTAGTTTACATAAAGGTTACTAAACAAAATTACTATACTCTAAAGTCCTAACATTATCTAGGTATACCAGATTTACTTTAATAAAAAAAAATGTTGTATATTATATTATATTATTAAAAATGTATAGTTATTAAAAATATCTAAAAATTATCAAGATCAGATACTATGCATAATAATTACTAGGACTTATTTATTTTGGGTGGGAGGGGGGAAGTACTATCATTAAAGGCGTGTCATTTTTTAGCGGTTTGGGGATAGGAGCATCATTGACCACAATCTCCACAACTCATAGTCTATATGTATCATGGTCATTCGAGATGAATATTTTTTATTATATTTATTTGTACTGTATACTTAGGGAGTTGGAGATGGTGCGTTTTTAGTACAAAAATATGTCTTACAAAAAAAACTCTCACGCCTTCAAGAATAGACGGATTTTGTTAGGTAGTTTTTTTTTTTATTTAAAAAAAAATAGAACATTTTGTTTATCGGTTCTGCCGATTTTCAAAATTATAATTATAGAAGTCGAAGTATATATTTGAATAATGAACAATATTTTTATTTGTCAAACGTATTTTTCTAGCACTACTTAAAGTAAAATTAAAATTCAGGCTTTGATCCGACCTGAAAAAATTTCTCTTCTTTTAAGTAAAAAATAAATTATCAAAATCCGACATATCAAGATCGAGATTTCTTCCTATGAAGCCATTTTTGTTAATATAATAAGGCTGTACATACAACGACAACTAGTATTTCATAGTGTTAGCCATTTAATGTAATCACTAATCATTATGGTACTGGACAAAACCCATGACATAGGTGATAAACTGATAACATTAAATGAAAGTTAAATCACTATAATCACATACCATTGATTTTATTATTTACTCTATTTTAAAACCAATGCACATTAGTACATTACACATACATAGATACGTAATAATATGGCCTGTACCTACTTACAGTCTTCGATAACAATACAATTGAAAACATTAACTGTGATAATAATAATCATTGACCGCTGTATTTAAAAACTATTAAAGCACGGATTTCTGCATATTTTTTCTAGATGATTGCATTATAAAGTATGTATTTTATGATAGTTGAATATTTTCATCTTTTTAGGCATATTTTACAACACATTATTAAACGATTACAAAGTTACAATATATTTTGAATTCAAACATAGGTACAATTAACCTTGGTTCCTCTCTTTTACATTTTGTGGTGTTTATTATAAAGCTTAAATTTATATTTATCTTTGTTTGGGGCAAGGACCATTAGGTAACATTGAATGACTTGGAGTATTTCGATCTATAAAAAATTAGATTTTTGAAAAGTATAGTTTATAAGTTATAAATACCTATTTTAATTTTAAGGAAAATGTTTTTTGTTATTACGACTTAAAAATGTTAAAAGCAGAAATAAATTAATATGTGGTTAATGTTGTAATATTATTAATATGGGTTAATCCTCCATTTCTCCCCCAAAAATCGACACTCTCCAAATTATTCTTCAGTTTTTCAATCAGGAAGTTATCTTCAGTTTGGCAAATTTACTTTAATGTATCTATGTATATTGCATATGTTACACGGTTATACTATACTTCTTCTCTTCTTTTCTGGCAATTCTTCTCTTTTAGAGTTTTATAAGTCATTACAATATCCCGTCACTTTTCTCTGTCTTACACAAATTCATGTCAATTTTCTATACTCATTGGCCATTACGTTAAAATCTTCTGTCAATCCATCTCTTTCTGGGGCGTCCCAGGGGTCGTTTTTCTCGAGGTTTCCATTCGAAAGCCATCCTTAGATGGTCGTTTTCTTCTCTTCTTGGGATATTGCCTAGCTATTGGATTCTTTGACCTAAGATGAAGTGAGTTACCTGTGCCAAATCCATCGTATCTTGCAGTTCCCTATTGTATATTCTCCACCAACTTCCTTTATTCGTGACGAATACAGGGTCGCAGATTTTTTCCAATACCTTATTTTCCAATGCTCTTAGCTTCCGATCCGTTATTGTTGTTGTTGTCCAAGCTTCACAATCATAAATCAACGTGAGTCTTATGTGATTGACACATATAATCTCATTTTACATCTCCTCAACATCATTTTGGAGTTGAGAAATTTAATTTTTGCAAAAAAAGGTTTTTTCCGTACTATATTGCTATGTAATGATATAATGTGTTTACTTTAAAACAGCCGTGACTTTATCAACTTTGTGAACTCACAGTGGTATACTTACTCGGTATAATTTATAAATTTACTAGGTATAGTTGCCAATATTACTATATCATAATACGGTTAAGTATTTTTGTTTATCGATAATAGAGTCAATAAGGATAATTTATTAAATAATATTATAAGTAAGTTACACAGTTAATACCCACGATTTGATTCTTTATTTTGGTATTTGTGTATTTTGTCTGTAATTGTATCCAAGGCCGTAGCCGGGAGGGGGGGGGGTCAAATTAAAAACATATCCGAAATTTTAATGAAAAAGCGAGAAAACGCAAATGCAGAGTTTTCAATTTTATTTAATAAATCTAAAAACATGTTAGAATCAGTTAATAATGAAATAGCTATGCCAAGAATTAATTCTCTCCAAACTAACCGCGTCAACATTAAAACCAATGATCCCCAAGAATATTTTCGAATTTCAATTTATATACCTCTATTAGACGACTTTTTACAACAACTAAATGAACGATTTAATAATAAAAAAGAATTAATAACAAGCCTACAAAACGTTATCCCTAAATTTTGCGTCAACAAAAAATATAAAGATATTAAACCTTGTATTGATTTTTATATTGATAATCCAAACTCACTAGCTATTGAAGCAGAATTTTTATTATGGCAGATAAAATGGACCAAGATTTTGGAAAAAGGTAGTCCATCAAATGTTTTTAACGCGTTGCTCCTGTGAAATCTAGATTTTTTCCATCAATTTCTTATTTATTAAATGTGTTGGGAACGTTGCCCGTATCAACATCAACACCTGAAAGGACGTTTTCAACTTTAAAACGCATAAAAACGTTTTTAAGAAACAGAATCGGACAAGATGACAGATTAGTAGGACTAGCCCTTATGAGTGTACATCGAGATATTGAAATTGACACTGAAGAAGTTATCAAAAGATTTTCAAATACTTCAAGGAAAATTAAATTAGTATACCTAGTAGTATTGTAGTACGTTATATATTTTTTTATTCTTTTGATATATATTTATATATTTAACTTGTATACCAAAGTATAATAAATTATAATTAATGTAGAAATATAAGATGATGTACGAACCTAACGAAATTTAAAAAAAAAATGTCATGTTCTTAATTTAAATAATACTTTTATTATTTCATATTTAATATTTATACTCTAACCCCCCCCCCCCAAAAAAAAAAAAAATAAATAAATAAATAAAAATATTTTTATGGCTATGGCCTTGATCGTGGATATCAATTACTCATATTATTTATTTAGGTTTACAAAATATATCGATTGTTGTTTGGTTTTCTTGTTAACCACCGAAATTCGTGTGTATCACTTATACGTTTTAGTAATAATTATCATGAGATGACTTTATTCTGACATTACGTGTAGATTTATTAGTTTGTTTGCCTTCAAGACGCAATAACCCATTACCTATATGGATACCCATAATGCATTACACTTTCCAGAATATTCTTCTAAGTATTTTTTCATCGATAATAATATGGTCAGTATGGATCGTTTATTATATAGGTAATGCCCATGATTTGGTTTTTTGTTTGTATTTTGGTGACGCCATCGGGTTTTGTGTTTTTTGTCTGATAACCGTTGTTATTATATCAACCTATACATTATACCTATTAGGTTTACAGAATTTATCGATAGTTTTTTGGTTTTCTTGTTAACCAACGAAATTAGTGCGTATCACTTATACGTTTTAGTAATAATTATCATGAGATGACTTTATTCTGGCATTACGTGTAGATTTATTAGTTCGTTTGCCTACAAGACAACAACCCATTACCTATATGGATACCCATAATGCATTACACTTTCCAGATTATTCTTCAGCTATTCCATCAGAAAATTATCCTCAGATAATGTCCTCTAGACATGCATGTGGTGCTTTTATGTACCTATGAATATTGAATATATGTGTTTATATTATGGTCATACTATACCACTAGTTACATAATATTATTATGCATTTATTTTAAAACAGTCCCGACGTTAAAGTACTTTTTCATCGATAATAATATGGTCAATATGGATCGTTTATTATATAGGTAATGCCCATGATTTGATTTTTTGTTTGTATTTTGGTGACGCCATCGGGTTTTGTGTTTTTTGTCTGATAACCGTTGTCATTATATCAACCTATACATTATACCTATTAGGTTTACAGAATTTATCGATAGTTTTTTGGTTTGTATTTTTCTTGTTAACCACTTGGATTCTTGTGTGTGTATAAGTGCAGGTATAGTAATAATATTATCAACCAACGACTTTATTCTGGCATTGCGTGTCGATTTATTAGTTCATTCGCCTTCATCGGCAAAAAACCCATTATTCGATGCTGACCGTGCCTATACGTCGACACTTTCCAGATAATTCTTTAATTGTTCAATCAGGAAATTATCTTCAGACATGCATGCGATGACGCACTTACTTTCTGTCTTTGTTATACCTATGTATAATGTATATTATATGTATTATATATGGTTGTACTATACTGCTATATTATAATGTAATTATTTTAAAACACTTGTGACTGTATCAACTCCGTGAAGTCAAAGTGGTCTACTTATTCTGTATAATTTATATACTTTTTTTTTTAATCATGATTAAAGGATTCGACTACTAAGGTCATGAGCCTACAAGTTTTACAATGGCTTATATTTTACACATTTTTTACATTATTGATGAGATTTAAGAGGTATATATAATAATATTATTTCATTGAAAGTTTTTTTTTTTACAATATGTTTATAAGATTAATGGGATTGAAGAAATTAAAAATAGCATTCGTGTTGACTTAACTTAGCGCTTCCTCCATGTTGGTGGGGTATCTTAGGATGTGCCGTTATTCATCCTACATGGGATAGTGGAGTGTGAGGTGTTCTATTGTCAGTGATACTTCATATTGATGGAAAGTTGGCTGTTATTCTTGATTAAATATATGGGTTAAATACAGGGACTGGGACCTTGATGATTGGTTCTTATTATTAGTATTATGGTGACGTCATCGGGTTTTGTGTTTTTTGTCTGTAATCGTTGTTATTATATCGACTACTTAAATACCTATTAGGTTTACACAATTCATCGATTGTTTTTCGGTTTTATTTTTCTTGCTAACCATCGGAACTCGTGTGTATCACTTATACGTTTTAGTAATCATTATCATCACTTTATCATGGAATTACGTGTATAATCATTAGTTCGTTCGATTTTAAGACAATAACACATTGTAATTCGATTCCAGCTGTACCTATTTCTACAGTTTCCAGACTACTCTTCAGTTTTTCAATCAGAAAATTATCTTCAGACTAGACATACATGCGATGACGCATTTAATTTTTTGTACCCATGTATACTATGTATTACACATTGGTCACTATAACACTATAATACGTTGGTAGTGAATTTATTTTATAATACAGTCGTAATTTTATCAACTTAAAAAACTAAAAGTGGTATACTTATTCTGAATATTTTATAGGTATACTTACTAGTTACTAATATTACTATATCATAAATCATAATACGGTTAAGTATTTTTTCATCGTAATAATATGGATCGTTAATTATATGGGTAATTTGCACGATTTGGTTCATTATATAGACGACCCAGTAATCTTTTTATATTGTTCTTATCTTGGTGTCGTATAATATTTTATTTTATCTATGAGTTCTATTAACATGGAACAGCATAAGATTCTTGTAGTGTATAGACGTTATTATAGAGTATATTTTGGTTAGGTAACCGACAAGTGGTTTTAGTAAATTATAAATATATTATATTTATATGATATATACATTATTTAGGTATATTATTTACATTATTATATAGTAGGCCGCACGCGTTATATAATTAATCTATAATATAATATTATAATATAATCGATCGTGTCCCGACTTGCTGACTGACTGATAAACGTAGCCTAAACTATGATAGCTGAAGACTTGAAATTTTCACGGTACCTTCGTACAAACATGTACTGGGCATGTAGGGTGCACCAAGAGAGGATTTCTCAAAATTAGGATTTTGAGATTCACGATAGAAATTAAAAATTTTGATTATAAATGGTTATCATTGGTTACAGATTGTAATTATTGTAATTCGTAATAGTAGAAATTAGTATTTTTTTTTTGTTAATAAATAATTTCCATTGGTAACTTGGGCAGATGACGCAAAATCGTGCATAAAATCGTTGAGCTTATTGCCTCGAATAAACAAATAATTTCTTAAAATAAATATAAAAGTTATGATTCTTCTATAGGGTCAAAAACTACTCTACCGATTTTGGCGAAAATTTCAGAGATTGTTCTTAGAGGGTGTAGTTTGAACAACGTTAGCTATTAATATCTGAACTAAAGTACACTAAAACTGAGGAACACCATTGATATAATGCCATATTTTATATTAATTGCTTATTTTTTCACGGGCGAAGTCGGAGAATTTTACACAGCTAGTGTAAAAATATATAGTAACGAATGAAGATATTATACCTGGTGTATATTGTTTAATAATGGCAATAATATTATCAATATCGTAATATTTATACATTATGTTAAGTACTTTAGATCGTTATCCGACGCGTTATACGCGACTATTTTACCAAGGTTTTATAAAGGTACTTGGATTTTACAAACTTACATACATAATACATGCCATATAGCTTATAAGTAAATACGATAAATGAAGCCACGACAGTGTTGTATACGAGAATAATTATACTTCGCATGATACAAGCGGTTTTTTTTCTTTTGCCAAGGTTTCACATGGATTTTACAATCTTATTTATGGGTAGTTAGGTAGGTACACACAATTGTATGTAAATATACTTACGATGACAAATTCTTAATAACGGCCGTTTGTAGACGCGTACGAAACTGACATCGTTCCTATAGGAAACCTGTGACTGATATGTTAGTTTTACCTTGACGCTTGATCCTCGGGAAACAAATTGGCGCATTATAAATCTAACATTATAAACGGACGCGATACGGCGACCGGACAACTCGGTTCGATCGAGTATCTGACGTGGAAGAAAAACGATCCGACGGAAATCATGGCGAACGCACCATATGTATACCCCGCACGCCAATACGGTATAAGCGGTAACCTCTGCAGAGTTTTGGAATCCATACCAAGTGCGGTCGCCTCGGTTTTTACCACGGTAGTTTGCGTACGAGCGCGACCGATAAAACTCTTCAGGACATCGCCAACGGTCGGATTAGAAAAGTTTTGGCCAAAACTGAACTCTGAAATCTGAAAACTTTGTAGGAATAGGCGACACGATACTTTTGTCCAAAAGTATAGTTAATTTTATTGATATTTTTCATAATTATAATTTTGTTGTTTGTCGCTCAAGTTATACCTAAATTTGAAGTAAGTATATATGTTCATGTTTTTATTACTTGTTTTTCTAAACATCAGTAACTCCAAGAAAATATCGATTATAAAAAGTTCTGTAAAAATAATTCAAGCAGTAGGTATATTATAATTTATAATATCGTATCGATTATTATGATTCCAGAGGTAATTTTTATTTTCGGTAGTCTGATCGCGTGACGGATGGAACACATATTTTCTAATTTTAACGTCATAACTCATAGGTTTTCGAGAACCCAATAACCCTTTATATGTAAAATCGAACTATATCCGACCTGCACTGGTCACTGGCCGGCCGTCGACAAGTACCACGAGAAGGGAAAATTAGACGTGGCCGTTTGAACTTTGAAACGATTGGACAAAAAAAAAATCAATAAAATATATATATTTTTTTTAACTTTATTTTAAAAACACAATCTGTAATTTAAATTTACAATAAGCATGTATGCGGATGTACATTAATCTGGCATGCGACGTGTGAAAAAAAGAAGCCACCCAATAGCGACACTTTATATAATAAAACATATTAATAAGAACAATTAATAAAGTATAAAATTAAAGTACAATTTCAAAAACAGTTATTTATATTTGTTGTAACATTAAATTAATTGATGAAAAAATATCATTAAATAATGATAAAATAATTTTAGTCAAAATGTTATAAATTATAATAAGGTATCTACATGAATTTTAACATTAAAACATTGTTTAATTGTCTTTTTTTTTACGTCCAATTGTCTCAACGTCCAAACCTCCACGATCACCATGACCAAACAGCTACCTACGTGCCTACGTCCATTTGTCCTAGATCGCAAGTACTAACTGTGTAAACAATTTTTTCCGTGTAGTTACAAGCAGGTCACCATGAGTATACCACCTGGGTCATTCACAAAATAAATGATTTTTTCGTCTACATTTCATTTATGATTTGTGAAATGAAATAAAAACGATAATCGCAGTGAAGATAGGTAAAAGAAATGTAATAACTAGTAATAGAAAAAAACCTAAAATATAACCTGATCAATCATACCTGAATCGTTTCGTTTGGTCGAAATAAACAATACATCTGCACATCTTAATGTCAAATAAATTGTTTTTCGTCTTACCGGGTTTGCAGCCCATGACGAGAACACGCCTTTTAGACGGTGACGGAAAAGCAGTCATATACAGAAAAAACCAAAGCGACACGACGGCACCCTATAATATAATATAGGTATATAGATACCGGCAACAACTACTATTTACGTATATTTAATGGTTACCGTTACCACGTTTTCGTCGCTCTAATTAACGCGTGGCAGCGTATGATAGCGCACTGTTGGTTCGAGATTAATATACACTAAATAAGATTCGAAATAAAAATTAAAAAATCACCCAATATAGTGGACGGAAACACGAACAACGAAAATCGTTAGACGTAAAATTTTTTTTCCCGGTGTTGTACGTGCGATTTCGTAATGTAGATTGTTGCATTCGTCGTGTGTTCTGTTGCGGTTTAGTAGAGACGACGTTTGGCTCAAATTCACAATATCTTAGTTTGAGTATACTTATCAGTTACCATTAAAATCAACATTGACACGAACACGTCGAATATATTATAACGTACCAAAAATATGACCTATATGCTATACCGATGATGGATCCGGGGGAGGTGAATTCTTACTACTATACAATATGATAACACTGTATTCATTATCAATGTATATATTGTATTCGTGTTGTTACAAAATTGCTGCCCCTCCCTGATCAGTGCTCTGGATTCGTACCTGTGCTATGCACATATAAATACGTCATAATGAATATTATTACATTTCATAGTTTTGGACAAACTGAAAAATTAATTATTGATATTATTATTATTATTATTATAAACTAAATCAAAATATTCGAAGTATACACAGTACACATGATTATTACGTACCCAAAGTTGTTATACTTTGCGTGAGTTATCACAAATACAATTATCAGTAAAATATGAAATTGCATTTGTTATTATTAACATTTCATTTGATAAAAACACGCTGAAAACTAAGTAGGTATTAGGTAATTCTGGTAATAGTAGAGAAGGTTATTCAAACCGTACACAGTTCGTATTCAATAAACATCTCAAATAAATTATATAAATCTAAAATCAACTTCTTCTAAGCAGTACTATTGTCTATTATAGTTAAGTACCTACAACCTACCTAATACAATAACCATTATTTTAAAAATCATTAGTACTTCATTTCGAACGAAAATCTTGAACACACAGCTAGATACAGGATTAATCCTATAGCGTTGAGCTCATTTAACCTATATAAAAACTATTTAATTCAAAAATTATATTTAAAAAAAAGAAACTGATTTGTGACAATCACAGCGTGTTAACTGGAGCACAATATGATAATTATCTATACACTATAGTATATAATACCTACGTTGTTTTTTTATGAGCCTACCTGTGACTTTAACGAATTATTATAATAATGTCTAGTGAAAAACAACGTGTCATTATCATTATAATATTAGTTCATAGTTAAGACTTGAGGCCAAGAAGTCCCATTTTAGCTTTGAAATGTCACTGAAATCGTTAAAAATTCATTAGTTTTTTTTATCCAGAATACGAATGCTGCGTCATTTTAGATTTATTTAAAGCCATATAAAAATATTTTACAGTAGTATATACCTATTATCGTCTAAGTAGGTACAAACATATGTTTTGTATTTTAATTACTTACCACACATTTTATAATGAATGGGAATTGTTGTAATTATTTAATCGACCTTACATACAAAAACCTAAATAAGATTATGTTTGACTAATTTTTTTTTAAATTAATTAGTCTCCAACGTTACTAATTTATATTTTAAGTTGTATATACATTATGTAAATTATTCGTACCTATACAGGTATAAGACATAATGGCATCTGAATTATTATAATATCTACAATGGTACCTAATAGTTTTAATTTTTTCATTGTTTTTAGTCTACAGGTTTATTTTTTAATAAGCAAATTTTCAAATATCCTAACCCAAGGAGTGTCGTTGACCTATAAACTTATTGTGTAAATAATAAGTTGTCTCATAATATATTTTATCGTATAATCAATAAATACGTCTTATTTGGTCAACCGGTTGATGAGTAGGTAATAAACTAATAATTACCAATAGTACTTATATGTAGGTACTAAGTATAGGAGTGTAGGACCTTTTTTCTGATTGACCGACAGAAGAAGAGTCTTTGTGTGAACAATACTCAATATTACTTCTCTTCTGCCATCGTTTATTGGTCTATAAAGAGTGTAACCACTAATAAATCATAACTGAAAAGTAATAATTAAATATATTGACTATACTTATAACTGTTAACTTGTATTTGCACTTTACTCATTATAAAATATAATATAATAGGCATACTTTTTTTCCTAATTTTTTATTAGCGTTATTATTATTATATAGTTGACTTTATTTAATTGCCTATTATATTTCCCACTTAAAGTATGAAACTCATTATATGTTTACTGAAAATACTAAAAAATTTAATTTTTATTATTGAGACTAGTTAGGTTTTTATGTTTAAAATGTTGTACGTTATAAGTTACAAATATTGTAATAATAAACACGCTGAAAATAGCTTGAGCCTTGAGATAAACATATTATTTTATAATGTACGCTCCACGCCACTGCGCTTAAAATCAATAACCTAATTATTTTTTTAATGGGTAAAATTAATCTATTTATTCCGCTTTTTGATGAACTAAATGCCAAGTAATTATATTTATTAATAGTAATGTAATCGAATTCACTAAGGTAGGCAATTAAATTACCATAACTAATGATCGTACTTTAAATGTGTATATACTATATAATACTATGTATAGTTTTAAGTTTTCGATTTTTGTACTGTGGTCTGTGAAATTTAAGTTGTCAAATAATTACGACCATTTCTGACGTTTTATAACATTTAATTTAGATTAACACTGCATCAATCATAAAATATTCACACTTTTGTTTCTTGTTATACATATTATATTGTACTATACCTATACTAATATGAGAATGTACAAAACTTAACCTCACCAATCCTATACTTACGAGAATGCACACAATTGTAAAAAATGGTATTGTATATACAACGGTTTAGGTGCCTGCTGGTGTGCCTTTATTAAAGGGCAATATTTAGGCAATATGCAATTTCAAACCAAAAATGAAAATTGTGATTTTTTGCTCAAACACGTTTTACAGGAAACACTCTCACACATCATAGAATGATCTGATTTGATTATTATTTTTTTCATTAGAAAGATAATAGTTTTCTACAGGGCACTTTGGACTTCGATTTTTAAGTTTATTGTTTAAAACAAACACAATACGAATAACAAAAGCTTGTGAATATAAACTTATATGGTTTAGAAATAGAATTTTAAAAGCCAAGTCCAATGCGCCCTATACGAAGTGTTTCCTTTTCCACAAAAATTAAAAAATAAATAAATAAATCAGATCACTTTATGAGGCATGAGAGTTTTTTTTTTAAGACATGTTTTTGAACAAAAAAACAGGTCACGGGCAGGCCCCTCGATAATAATTTGTTTTCATAAAATTACAGTATCAATGTTAGCTGGGTGTACATGTTATGTTCCCAGTTTAACAAGTTCTACATAGGATTTCCCAAATCCTTGCTCCCAAGATCTGAAATTTGTAGAAAAAGAAAAGAAGAAAAAGAAAACGTATTATAACTGATTAAATGATAAATTCGATTTTATATTACCCGATTACCACTGCACTACGAGCGGGAAATTATGTCAAGCGCTTTTCAAAGGATTCAATTTTGTCTATACAATATATTTTTCCCTTGGTGATAAGATTCAAGAATATCAAAGGATTACAAATTTCCAATCCATATTACTGATGCCAATGCAATAGTTTTTTTCCAGATTATTCTTTCATCTATAATACACCACTATCCTGCGTCATGGTGAACGCTGATCAGTCTCAGCTTTCACTCTAATTTGATAAATCTCGTTTTGTGACTGATTCATGGGACGAAATAGAATTCATTAATAATGAACACATGCAGTCACGTTTGAATTTTTCTGATGTTTGACATTTTGTGGGTGTTAAATTATTCATCAACTTCTCTACTTTTATTCCGTTTATTTTATGTTTGATCTTTATTAAGTATACTATTTATGATTCAAGCAACAGTTATGTATAGTCGTATAGGTATTAGTAGTACACGACCATTATATACATAAGAAACAACTATTTTAGTATTTAAATTCTAAAATGCACATATTTTAATACCTACATATTATGAAAATTATTTTAATATTATAATACTTACATAGAATAGATTCTATAGTATATATTATTTCATAATATCCACAAGTGCAACTATTGGTGGTGGCTCGAGAGAAAATAACCAACTCCCTCCCACAAAAAAAAGAATGGTCATTCGTCACAACTTAGATTTACTAAAATAATAGCTATGTTTGTTATTTAACCCCTCATTATCAGCAAATAGTAATCTGTATATGCTCAATATATCAGATAATATTATACTCCTTGCACTTTCTTTAAAAAATAAATCTTCAAGACTACAAGTTCCTCTCACTAAAAATATAATGCATAAATGATCGGGTATTCGTGTATATGTATAGTAGATTGCCATTGCATATCATGATTCATGATGCTATAGGTATATATTAATTAAATAAAGTTTATATCGTATATTATTAATATTTTCTATGTAGTTAGTTTTCGATTACAGGTATCTATATATAATATGCAATATGTAATCTGTAATATTATATTTTAAGTGAAAGTGTAAAATGTAATAATTATATAAAAATAAATGATTGTTTGTTCGTTTTCTGTACAGACTAAAAAATGACTAGACCGTTTTCAAAAAGAGTTGTATTAACAGATTCATTGAGACTCGGGAAGGGTTTGTAGCTTTGATTTACAACCCTTGTAAGGTCAGCCATTGGCCATTGATAAAATAGTTATTATAATTAGATATGATTTTCTGTATTGTATTATATTTTGTCATTTAGGCTATATTAAAGCTATTCTATATTATATAAATGTAAAGTCGAGTAACAGCTATTATTTACATTAGTACATTTATACATTAGAGGTTAAGTTGAGGTTTATACACCTACTAAACAATATTCAACTGATTGTGACAAGAAAAAAAAATTGTGAATTTTTCAACTGAAGCAAAACATAAACGATAGATAGATCGATTATAATAGTTATAATCAAATAATACAGATATTAGTCTAGTTATATCTAAATAACACATATGAAAATCCACACTTTTTGACCAATTGGCACCTAATTTTGTACACATATTATTTGGGATCCCAGGCGAGTTATGTGAGTATTAGAAGCCACGGGTAACAGCTATTATTTTATATAAAAGGCAAAGGGTATTTCTGAAGCTTATAGAGTGAAAAAATAATCGACCGCATTTGACTAGGAAGGTGTAAATAATAAATTGAACCAGATATTTTAGGGTTACCGCTATTAATAATATTAAAATCATAACCGCATATTCACTTATTTCTGCTAGCAATCGGTTCACGTAAGAAAAAAAAGTTATTCATTAGTTATCACTAATTATTAGTAATTACTATCTGCCGCAGGTGGATTGCACATCTCGTGGTTTCATTAATCCCCGAGCAACGCCTAGTTTATATACCTATTAAATAAATTAAGTTAATACTTATCGTGTTAATAATAATAATTAGTTTGTTTACGATTACATGTATATATTATTAGTATTCGATAATATATTTCAAAAGAATGTAAAAAATCAGTTTATATGAATACAAGTAACAATAATGCCAATAATTTAACTATATTGTATAGTAATACCCACTATACCTAGGTAGGTACCATCAATATAATATATTAAAATTATAATTTAATAAAACTTATTGTCGTATATCAAAATATACACTATAATATTTTTGTACACTACAATCACCTTATTCTATAGTTGACGAATAGAACTCATAGAATAAGAACCAACAACATTCATTGGAAGGTATAGCAAATAAAAGAAAAGACACATACTATAATATTTTACTATGATATTATACAATTTGTCGTATAAAAAAAGAAACGATTTCTGGGTCGTCTATAATGAACCAAATCGTCGCGTTACTTGTATATAATAATGCATATTATCGATGTAAAAAATGCTTAAGGGGACTCCGGTCGATGAAAAAATAGTGGCTTTTAGACCAAACGAAATAGCTAGACGAAACTGAAGGAATTTGGTCTGACGGATTTTAATTTTGAAAACGGATTACGATTGATTGATAAATTCACTATGTAGGTATTACATTGTAGGAAGATTAGTAACCATGTAGTAAGTAAATACAATTATACAGAACAAGTATAGGTACACCACTTTGAGCCGACGAAATCGCTAAAGTCGTGACTGTTATAAAGTAAATACAATTTAGCGGTATAGTACGACTTGTGTATTATAATATACACATATTATACATATACACATAGGTACAACAAAGTAAGTGCGTCATCGCATGCATGCGTCTGGTCTGAAGATAATTTCCTGATTGAATATAAATGAAGAATATAATCTGAAAAGTGTCGACGTATAGGCACGGCCGGAATCGAATAATGCATTACGGGTACCCATAATATAGGTAATGGGTCATTGTCTCAAAGGCGAACGAACTAATAAATAATATACACGCAATGTCGGAGTAAAGTCGTCGGATGATTATTATTTCTAAACCTGTGTATACATATATACACACGAATCCCGGTGGTTAACGACAAAAAGAAAAATCCGACAACGATCGGTCAATTGTACGTAGAATATTATATACCTATGACAGAAGGTATATAATAACGACGATTACAGGCGAAAAACACAAAAACCGATGGCGTCACTAAAATGTTATAATATATTATATTGAAACTTTAAATTATTATATACAGTGACGAGGTGTAACTCATCAGGATATTATATTACCATTATATCGTTGTCTGTGGTGGTACATAACCCGAATTAAGTTGTTACACAATATTATTACCGACGACCGAGTGGCCGACCCGCTACTCAAATTTGTACCGATCAGACATTTCCTAGGGGGTGGGGAAAATTGAAAATTATATTTTTATAAACACATTTTCACTTTATTATATTGTGAAAAAAGCAAAGGGCGGGGGTTTGAACGCTCACTGACGCTTGCAGTCGGATACGCCTCTGCAGCAGGTTCCGATATCGAACGATTTCGTGGTGGAAAAAAACTTAAGTAGAAACTTTGTTTAGGCGGCTATGTAATAATACATAATATACCATATATATATATAGGTACACATCATATATTAATCGGTTAAAATGAGACTGCGGAAAAAGGACAGAGCCGGAGCCGCAGTGAAAATAAAAACGAAGTAAAAAAAAATCATCTATAATAGCACAGTCCAAGTTTTTAGCGTGCCGGATCGATTATTCTGACAATCCATTTTCACCAGTTTCCGCTCCAAAGAATTTTCCGCGACTCGCGTTCACACAACGGGATATATATATATAATATGTATAGTAATAATATAATGTATATAAATATAAAACGACTCTTGCACACTAATACACTATAGCTACACTATAATATATAGCTACGTGGTATTACAGCTATAGTACCTGTCTATATATATATATAACAGCGTGGCGTCGACAAAATATTAACAATAATATAACCTATACCGTTTACCGAATTTTTTTCGATCAAATGATTCCGTTACAACACTCCCTTCTCTCCGCGGCCATTGCACCTCCCGCGATCGTTATAATATGTGGCCAGGACGTGTCGATCGGGTGATATATAAATAATAATTGGTCATCGCAACACGGAATGGATAACTATTCCCAGACGGCCGACACAGAAAAAAAAAATTGATTATAATATTATATACGTATACTCACAGCACCTAAGACCTCTACCTACGAGGGGAAACGTTTTTTTTTTTATTTTATTCGATGCAATTTTTTTGGCACGACGTTGTTTTATATTCCGCACAGCTGTTGTAGGTACAGCTCGGTTCGCGAAAAACTGTAAAAATGTTCGATTATCAAATTTTCCGAATGAAGGTGACAAATTAGGTGACTCCGATGATAATAACATTATAATATTCCAATTTCAACTGTGCTTCTATGTACATAAACTATATAATATCGAATCGGAAAACAGTAAGCGACTCGTTCTCGCCGAAAATCATATTCGTTATGAATATTATACAATAATATCTACCTCCACACGACTACACATTTCTGAAATGCAGAATGTTACCTATAAAAAAAAACGAGATTCGTAAAAATAATACATAAGTACCTTATGGTTTACATTATATAGTACTATCTTGTTAAAGTACCTATGATTTCCCACGTGATTTATTTACTGGGATTTTAGTACGAACGTGTATTTGACAATCCTTGTAATGGATTCGGTTAGTGGAATATGACGTTTTTATAATAAATTAATATTACCTAATCATAATAAACACGAGCAGCATATCGTGTCGTTCCTCGAGTCTAGATAACGCGGGGTTCGTCGTTGTTTCCAATTATTAATATAATTGTTAGTGTAAAATTAATTATTATACTATTAGGTACCTAATACCTATTATACTTATACATCTGTGCAAAATACTATACTTCAATTACAACAAGTCGAGCAGTTTAACTTTCATTGTCGTCTGGAGATATCGATTGGTATTTAATAATGTATTATTTACCTATTTTATATGTATATATATATATAAGTCTATTATATACCCCGGAAATACATATTTCAACATTTCAATTAAAATAAAAATTGAATTTGAAGTTTGTATGTATTCAAGTGTTGTCTCGATGGCTTGTAATTTATTTATTTATTTTATATTCTTCAAACCATTTTACATTGTAAAGTATTCATATTTTTCCATCATTAATAATAACCCTAAATTACAATCCTTAATATACAACGATAAATATGATGTATTTTTAAAACATTTCATCACTAATATAATATTAGTAATGATAATACTATACCCAAAAGCCAAAGGTTGGCATTCACTAGTTAAAAAGTTAAAAAGTTAAAAATAAGTTAAAAAGTTGTATAATTTTCAACTTTTAAACTTAACTAGTTTAATTGGCAGATTAATTAACTTAACTTTTCTCGGTTTATTTAAAAATAACCCAGCAAGTAAAAAAATGTTGAAATTTTTTCTTTTTATGGTTTTAAACGTAAATATTAATACTAAAATAATAATAATCCAATACTATAATAATACAAACATTTCTGTTATTTTTCTTGATGAAATAATTTTGTAAAGAGATATATTTTAGTAGATTAGATAAGCATAATATTATATGACCTTAAATCGCTATTTAATAAAAAAAATTCATAATTTTAAATTATTAATTGGGATGTGTTGGTATAGTTTAAAAAATTAATAATCATGTAAAGTAAAATACACTGTGCATAACGTTGAAAGGTCAATATAATTGTTTATTTTAATTTATAATTTAAAAAATTAGAAAGAACGCAGTCACTCTTTATGTGATCCACATCCTAATTAAAAAATTATAAGACCAAATAGATTAAATAATTTTAAACTGAGTTAAGTTAATATTTTTTCCATATTAACTTTTAATTTTTCGATATTGTGTCCTCTTAACTTAACTTAACTTAACTTGAGTTCAATATTTTCATTAACTTGCCCCCATCTTTGAATTACTACCTACGTAAAGCGTCAAAATTACACGTCTACCATAGCAGCAGCAGTATTTCTCGCAATATATCACTTTGATATTTTGACGATTAAAATAATATGTGCCATTATATTGACAGACGTTAAGATAAAAATATTATTATTATTTAAGTTAACGATAAAAATATATATTAAAAACGAATTATTTCCTTCCTGCTTCATTGATATTCCGTGAACGTTTATACACAGATATACTATGGGAACAATTACAAGATATGTTTAAATTGTTATAGTGATTACAAACCAGAAGTATTTTGCGTATACAATAAACTTATAAATTAAAACTCCTGATTTAAGCATAAAAATAAAACTGCCATCAGAAATCCTTGGCATGTTATTTTTCGTACAAATTCATAAGTATTTACAAATTTATAATATAGGTATATACCTACTTCCATATAAGTTCAAAATTAAAATAAAATTAAATGCGCTTTTGGATAGTAATAATATGGTAGATACTATTAGTACATGCATCGTTATCGGTTGTCGAGGAACCAAAGACTATTAATTTTTAAAATATATAATAATCATTATCACTTGTTATAAGACTATTACAAGCCCTTAAGGCTTTATTACCTAATAAATATAATAAAATCACATGTACAATAATTATTGTTCCGTAGGGTACACCGTAGGGAGAGGTCGTTGAGCAGTACACAAAATAAAATCGTATCGAGGAAGAATTGTTTTGCTGATTTGCAGGTTGTATTGTTCAATATACATTTTTCCATTCTTATTAATTTCCCATGCTTAGAGCAAAATGTATTGTTGTATTATTGAAAACAGTTATAATTTTTCGCTAACGCATCACTGCCTTTTATATTTCCTGTTCAACCTCCTTGTCGTCTTCTTCCTGTTACCACGAAAATTGCCGTTACGGTCTTAGGTATAGGTACAGTTTTTGATTTATTATTAATTATATAATATACATTATATACATATTATAAATCATTAAAAATAATAATAATCTATATAGTTAGATAGATAGATACTATAACTTAAATATTTAAAAAACAATATAAAATAATATTACAATTTTATTATATATGTATCTACCTACAATATATTATGTGAAAAGGTTTCAAAAGCCTGAGCTATATAATATATAATATATTATTTTGTTACTAAATTACTCTATTATATTGATTAATGTATTAAAATTAATAATAATTACCTACTATTATTAGCATGCCATATTGCCATGCCATGCTCATTGTGGATACTATAATATTATTGTATTTACTTTTCAGTCGAATAAAGGCTTCTGTCATAATATTTTACAAATTAATTCAAATTGTTACAATTTGACTTCAAATTAATTTAGTTTTCTACCTCGACTCATGACACACCCCATTGTCAACCAGCCAATGTCTTTATTTCAGTTTTCTAATATTATTCAATTATTAAAACGTTTTGAAAACTATAGTTATATATTACTATAGTACTATATATATATATTCAATACACCTAAATAATATTCAATATTAGAACCATTTCAATTGCTTATTATTAATAATTATTTATTGGAATCACGAACATTCAAAGCTGCAGGTATATTGTAATATATTAAACGATATCAAAATACACATTTCTGTAAAATTTAAATGTATCATATTTTTTTCTATACGTAACAAAAATGTCTATAACAATTATTTTTAATTTGGCCTTACAATATTTACCTCGTAAGTTAAAATGTATAATTTCTTTAGATTTATCATGTTTAAACATAAATCCAAACTCACTATAAATTAAGATAAAAAAACGAAACTATTGCTATTAGCAATAAAATTACAATAATTACGGCCATTAATTTTAGTAATTATATGGATAGTATAATACAATGTACCTAGGTTATTTTATGCTAATATAAATATTAAATCACAATATGCTCCTTCACATAAAAATTACTTAATTGGTCTACTGCACATTCAGACAGTACCTACAAGCATTTTATATAACTTAAAACTTATTGTATAAATACAACAAAACCTGATTTTATGCAAGGTCAGCAAGGGCACCGTACACAAATTTAAAACAATTTTTTGTGATGTATGTACTTTAAATTTTCTCGCGTAAAAAAAACATTTAGTAAAATATAAGTGAACTAGTATAGTAACATACTAACGTGTTTTTATCACGTCGACTCTAAAAAGAATAATTCATATTATACAATACAGTATGTCAGTATATTGTATCAACATTAATACTATATGCATATTGTGACTATACCTACGTGATGTCCATTAAATACAACGCGTGAGATACGCCAATATGAGTGAAACGTGTCTGGAAAAATGTCATAATGTGGCTAAGTTAATAATAGTTATTGTTATGAATTATATTTATTACTTCATATTATTATAAGAAAAAAAAACATTTTAAATGAAAAATCGCAAACGAATACATATTTTTAAATTAATAGTGTTTGACGACTTTAGTGTATGTTAAACTAGTTTTAAACAACCGTGTAACATCTATATATAAAATACATAGAACATCTAAATTATAAATATTATACTTGTACCTACACGACGAAAAGTACGTGCATAATATTTTATTTTGTATAAGTGTATGTATATATTATATCTGGAGTATTTTAGAATTTCAGACACGTACAATACAGTCTTCGAGACGACCAATATTAAACTTATCAACAAAAAAATATATAACAGAATTACCAAATAAGGAAGTGTTTAAATTTTGGCAATTCTACGTGGAGTGTACGTACCTGTATAATATTATGTACAAGGCTATTCACCAGGCATGATCACGCCCATTTGTTCCTTTAATAATGAATTTATTTAAATTCTTATTTTTTTGGAATTTTCGAATATATTTAAACCATATTTTCGAATTCTTGAGATTTATAAACCTATTATCCTTAGAAGGTATACATACTAAGTGAAATAACTCAACAACTACTGGCTTGAATTTTGATTTTAATACTTCAACATTTTCAGAAAAATTATCCACTAAATAATTTACAGTAGAAAAGGGAGTTCTCATTTGAAGAACAGACGTTTGTATCTCCACAGGAATTGTCTTAAAAAGGACCAAAAATCTCGATAATTTAAGAATATGGTATATTTAAAATACTTTGAATAAATGCATTATTGAAGAAAAAAAGTGGGTGAAATTGATTGGTGAGTCACTTTGCATTTATAACGCGAACAATTCGATATCATCACTACTACAGACATAGATCTTTACCACTTTCGAAAACTACTGGGACCGATGGGAGTATATACGTCGACCGGCTGTACTCAAATATATATTATTATGTACCTACACAACTGTTTAGATATAAATTGTATGCTATTATATTGTATACTTATACAGTTATACAAGTACTATTACTTGCACGCAGAACATAATACAATATCATTAAATAAGTACCTCCACGAGTCATCCGGTCGGACAGTGGATCACCAAAGACCGTATAGGTAGCGTGCGCCTAGTACGGCTGGGGCACAATATAATATTATAATAGACATAACAGTCTATCTCGTGCTTGTGCATTGGCTATTATAATATGTCATAATACAATCACACGTTTTACTGTCTGTCCAGATAATCGTCACGTGATAATAATAATATATATTTGTTTTCACGACGTACACTAACGCATGCGACGCTGAGACTTGTAAGGGGGGGGGGGAGAGATATATGTCGACGGCCAATATCCACAGAGATACAGAAATACGTTTGGTCACTATTTTTCTCCGATGTACTTGCATGTTTGGGCACTTGATTGGGTACAGTATACAAAATTTGTAAGTGAGTTATACATAACTTTATAAGGTATAAATCACTAATTGTTATCAACAATCGACATGAATTATTATTTATTTTAAATCGAAATATACAATCTATATCAGATGGCGTAATTACTATAATATGATAAAAGACAGGTAACATGAGTATACAGAAAAAAAGTGAGTAAAGGAGCCACCCAATGATGACACTTTATTGTTGATTTTTAAAGTTATAAAATTTATTTATTTATTTAGACATTTTTTTTTCAGAGTTAAACGCACTATTTGCGTTTTAAGCGTCTATATGAGGGCTGCCTGGCGTTGTGAAGGAGGAAGGGTTTTTAATTAGAGGGTTTGAGTAGGGACATGAATTAAATCTTTAAAAAGCCGTATCGCAGTCATGCTGACGTCGCTTACGAACTTTAATGTAAATCGATAAACGCCACGTACCTGTATACTATTATGCGTGCGCCTGTGAAACAAGACTTACTTACCACGAACATTATTGTAGTGATCCATCTATAATTGTTCCGATTATTTTCTATTATTTCATTATTTTGTTGATCATTATACAAGTTTGAATTTTTCACGTATTCGATTTATCATAAATATTATTAGTTCCTACCTATAATATAATACGCCATAAATATGTCTGCTTATATAGTTACATATTGTTATTACGCCAAACGGCAATTTACAAATTAATAATTAGAAAAAGTATGGGTAGATAACAGTATAAAATAAGTTACAATAATAAGCTTAAAAACTAAAGTAGTTACATATTTATATAAGGTTAGATATGACAGATAGAAAAAGTGAGCAATAGGTACAGAATTAACTAAATGGCGTTATTGACACAACGAAGCATGCGGTGCAAAGGATGATTATTACCATATGAGGTGGAGTGAGTAGGAATGAGGAAGGGTGCATGATGTCTCATAGGGTAGGTAGGTACACGGAAATTTATAGAGGAAAGAAGATCTGGGGCATCTATTGATCCATCAAGTAGACCTTGAATAAAACGGAAATCAGCATCATTACGTCGAGAAGAAAGAGTAGGAATATTTAGCTTTAATAGCACAGATGAGTAGTTACATATTGTTAACAAATTGTATTACTACTAATTCCTTAATCTGATATCTTCTTAAACATATGAGTGCCCAAAAGATGTGTCGACATGGAATACCGAACAAGTAAAAAATCTACTAAAAATGCCCAATCGTGCTGCACCGATCCGCAGACCGTTTAGAATCTAAGCTTTGGATCGAAATATTATTATATTGCTATAAAATCACTGCAATCATCTCGAAAGTGGTTCATTGCAATTTATTTACAAATCTCTATTCATTTGACATCTATCTATACTGTGTATAATATTATTGTATATTTTGTATACACCTAAGTCCCTGAGCAATGTATTTTGAGAACGCGTATAGCAGGTACCCACAACTTACCGCTATTAGTGATATTGTATGCTTTCATTTCGTTCCGATATTCATACCTTATAATAAAATATATACAGTGTGATTCACGGAGCATCAGCCTCTCCCATTTGTATCCTTTAATGGATTTATTAAAATTCTGATTTTTGGAAACTTACTTAAAGATCATATTTTCAAACACTTAGCTATTTACCTATACCATTTTAAAAGACGACACAAATCCTGTGTATCCTGTGACAAAACAACCTTTTTTTCTTCAAATGAGATTATGAGAACCACCCTTTCTTATCGTAAATTGTTGAGCAGATCGTTGAACATTTTTATGCATCTAAATAATTTAGAAATCAATTATTGAATTAATTCAAACGACTAGTTTTCGAGTTATTAAATAGTTCCTGCAATTATGTTCTAACAATAAAAGCCATAAAATATAAATAGTATAGTATTTTAGCATAGCTATAGGTAGCATTTAATACAATATACTCAGACAATGTGTTAACAATTTATTAAATGATAATTGATTAATATGTATTAATATAATTATATGCAAATCATAATATAGCCTAATATCAATATTTAATAGCATGGCCTATAAGTACATTCTTAACACATAAAGTGTAACTCACTATTGAGAAATTATACTCGTTCAAACTTTGATTTCGACGCATTTGATTTTTTTTTTTTAAAAAAAGAAGAATTATGACACTCCTATTACTAGTCGTAGAAAATCTGAGCAATTGAAAATAAGGCGTTTAATGACTTTAATAGCGCACCTACTTAAAATTCCAAAAATCAGAATCTGAATAAGAGCATAATATAGCGGGTAATTCAAGGGAAAGCGTGGGGATGGACATGGTCGATGAATCACTCTGTATAATACAATAGTATAAATAGGTACGCCACAGACGATAGGATTTATGATATACAATAATATGCATAGTGCCGATATCGCGTGTGCTAAAAACCAGTCTCCCGCGTCCGGACTTGGAGTGAATCCGTATGGGGCATGCGATGGCGATTTTGCCAGTTTAGGAATGCCGACACGGCCACTTTCGTTGAAACGGGAGAAACAATAATAATATAATGTTAGGAGTATATCTGCATAGTGGGTCAAACGCGATGAGGTCATCGGTTATTCAACGCAGCTATATATAATATATTATATATAGGTACACGACCGCCTATCGGCCACGTACCTAAGGATTATATTATACTGTACGGTAAACGGACATATTATTTGGTCCCTGGACAATATAGGACCCCGTCATAATTGTATACGTCACGAAACGCAATTTGTCCCAATTTTTATTTCCATATACGTAATACATAATTGAAAAATAATCGAAGTAATCATACAATAGTAATTAGTTTATAAGTTGAGTACACAATATATTTGAAACATACAAAAATTAAATACTGAAGAATCGTGATTAGTACTTACCTATACGCTAATGTTCATACTCTTTTGACCAAGAAATTAATTAGGAATATGAACATTTCTGAAAACGGACTTAGATGCTGTAGGTCTGACGGAGATTCGAATTGCAGAAAAATCTAGGACGAACTCATTGTATTGGATGTTGTAACGGAAGCCATAATACAAGAAAGAGGTGTAGTCAAATTTATTTTAATTTCATAAGCTACAATGTAATAAATTGATAATATAAGCTCGATTAACTCAACTTCGCCTGCGTGCGGTTTTTTTGTGTTATAACTTTTAGTTTTTTATATTACACGTAGAGATGATTGCCTTTAGATCATATTTCCATTATTAGTATTATAATTATTTATTATTATTATTATTTATTAGAACACCTTGGTTTATTAAAAAATTGTTGTTTCTAGGTACTTTTTTAAAAAGTCGATATAGGATTTTACCCCTTCAGCCCAAGTAATTAGTGGCAACAATTTATATTTATTATTTATATTAAAAAAAAATTCAATTTTTACCACGAATCTCAAAATCTTTGTTTGAGGACGACCTCTTTAAAATGAGAATTTTGGAAAATCCTTTCATAGAGGGCTCTAAATCATAAAACGAAACTTCTGACCAAATTTCATACTCATAAGTGATTCTTGCTAGTCAATGATGAATTAGTCAGTCAGCCAGGACAAGTTCTTTTATATAACAATATATAGAGTGAGTATTGTATTCTATTATTAAACTTATGATACGGGATTATTATAAATGGTTTTTTAATTTCTATATTTATTAGGTAATTGTTGAATTTTTTATTGGGACTTTTTAGATTCTGAGCGGAGCGATGAATGTATTGGTTTTACAATGATGTGTGTTTTTTTTTTTATTTTTTTTTGTGTCTGTCATCACGTTTTGGGACAGTAAAAGTGCTTAGATTTTCTTCAATAGTACCTTTTCTGATAGGAAAGTGAATCTAGTTGGTACTTTGGGGGGTCAAAAGTCAAAATTTCCCAGTAGTTTTCATGAGCGCCTGGAAAAACAAATGAAAAATTATGGGAAAAACGGGAATTTTTACGGAAAACCAATTTTCGACAAAATCGATTTTGGTTTTTGGTATAACTCTAAAAGAAATGACCGTAGAGACATGAAATTTTGACCAATTGTTTATATAAGCATTTTCTACACATCATATCATTTTCAAAATATTCTGACTTATTTTGAGCTGTTAACGGACATTTTCAGTTTCCAATTTTTTTAGTTTTTTTTTCTATAAATGTCAATAAAATTTTATTTGTCGGGTAAAAAATCTTGAAAATTTAATAGTAGGCTTCTAATATATAGTTTCAAAGGCAGATGAAAAATATTAAAAATCCGTAGTCACAATTTTTTTATAGGTAATCAAAGTTCAAATTTTGACAAAATACGTAAAAATGACGAAAATGTGCAATTTATTTTGAGTTAGAAATTCATAAAAATTTTTCTTTTTAAATCTAAGATTTGAAAATGTAATACAAGATTCCTCATAAGTTTGCCTAATTTTATCAATAAAAAAAGTTTATAAGCAAGTCATAATAAATTTTTATGAGCATTTTAAGTTCAAATTTGTACAAGATTAGATATTCACTCGATTTCTCATGTAGCGATTTTCTTATTTTGTTGCAATTCAAAAACAAATAACTGTAGATGCATGAAAATTTCACTGAATGTTTATATAAGCTATTTCTATACACCATCTAATTTTTAATATATTTTGACTGTTTTTCAGTATTTTACGGACGATTTCAATTTTCAAATTTTTAGTTTTTTTTTCTATTAATATCAATAAAATTTTATTTGTTGGGCCAAAAATAATGAAAATTTAATACAAGGCTCCTGATATATTATTACAATAGCAATTGAAAAATATTAAAAATACATAGGCACACATTTTTTTTATAATCATTTAAAGTTCGAATTTTGACAAAATTTATCAAAATCTCGAAAATTATCAATCATTGTAATTAAACAATTATAAAATGTTCAGTTTTCTTAACTAAGGATTGAAAATTTAAAATAAAGATTCTAATAAATAGTACATACTGTATTCAAAAAATCTAAAAAATATTTAAACACAGTTATTTTTTATAGACATTTTAAGTTCAAATTTGGACGGAATTACATATTAAAATCAATTTTAACGAGTAAAAGTATATATTATAATATTTTTATAGCATCACTGATAATTTTAGGTTAATAATTAAATAATATGAATAATATTAATTCAACTTAGCAGCTACCGTATAATAACAATATCAATATAATTTAAAATATCCTAGACTGACATACCGTCTCCGCTCAGAATCGTTTTTCGTATACAATGATATTATATCATTGAATTCAAATTTAATACCATCCATTATAGTACAGTGATCTACTTGTAGCCTACTGTACAGCGGAGCGACATCCACTTGACCCCCTTTTTTTACTTATATATTCAAACATTCAATGGCATATCATAATATATTATATTTACAATACATATTATACATTATATACGCAACGTTTATTATAAATATGCATATTATATACACATATATTTTAAGTACGTAACGCACGTTATTTAGGTATTGAGTATACCTTTAACCTGGTAATCATCTCATTTTTTCAGTCGATTTATGAAGTTTTGAAAAAAAATGTCTTTGTGTAGTTTATACTTTTGTAGTATCTTGGTACATTTTTCAAATATTGATAAGAGCAGTGAAGCGTGGAGCTCTACTCGGCTTAAATAAACTTTAAATAAAAAAAAACATTCAATTCAATATTTCCATCTATATTTCATGTATTTAATATCGACGTTTTTATAAAAGTTTTCATTTTTAAGATAAGAAATTAAACATATGAGTACCACTTACTCATTCAAGAATAATAAAGTTCCTTAAAATGCAGTCTTATGAATATTTTAAACTCTATGAAAAAGTACTTTTTGTTTCAATACCATTATAGAAATAATGATAACTTCGGTTATAAAAACGTATAATATAGTATCGTGTAAAACAAGATAAACGATAGCATCAAGTAAGAAAATATGGAGTATAATACAATATGTACTTACATTAATATGATAATATGATGTTAATTGTTACTCGCACAGTACTCACAGTTAATATTATGTAATATTATAACTTTGTGTGAATATCAAAATAATGAATTTTCAATCTAAAACACGATTAAGGAGTATCACAGTGGTAATATTATTGTTGTGGTATTGGTGAGACGTGATCAAACGAGTGTATAGAGTATATAAAAAAAAAAAATACAAAATAATAATATGTTGACAGTGGAAAAAATAAAATATTATTATCTTTCTTTCTTTAACAACGCCGTTTAAGTATCGTATCTAAGTATGACAAATGTGGGATAATCAAAAATTTATTTTCCGATAATTTCCAACAAAAAAATGTGCACATTTTTGGATGGATTTTTTAAGATTATAGTAGGTAGGCACATATACTTATATAATATAAACTTTTTTTAAAAATTGAATCGTTAAATAGTAATTTCCTGGTTATAGCGAATATTCTTCACCGTGGCGAGTGTCACTGATGCAAGATGGTAACTGCTAATAGTGGTATATGTTTATCTTATTGTCAGTAATTTGCTCTTATATAGGTAAAATCGTTAATTATATTATTATTGAAATAAGTTGGTTTAAAAAAAAAATGATATCATTGTTATAGTTAACCTTAACATCGAGCGATCGAGCCAATTTTAAAATCATAAACAGCTTGACTTTCGTTTAAAGGAATTTGGTTCGTTATATACCTTGGCTATATATACTTACAATATTGATCTATACAAGTATTTGAAAAGTGAAACTTGATAGTATAGTAAAAAAATTATGACGATAATTTAATATAATATTATGTTAGCTATGCACCACTTTGCACCAGGTATCTTACAGAAAAGAACTTGTTTACTGGATCAAGAACTCATAAAGATATTAGAATTGTGACGTCATCTCCTTCATACGGAACCGACATTTTAATAGTACTTAAAGCATTATTTCCGTGTGAATGGATGGTTTTGATGTCGATTAAGGATTTATGAATTATAAAAATCAAAAAAAATCGATTTTGGACAATTGGGTTTCTGCAAAAGTTTCCGTTCCTTCCTAAAATTTTTTTTACCCCTTCATCCCTCCTATAGTACAACTAAATATAATTTTATAGCAGAAACCACGCCTAAAGTTTAAAATTTAAGTATTCTTTCTACTACAAAAAGTTCACGAATAAATACACATAAGTTCACATTATAAAAGTAGTTTTAATATTATACTTTATATAATAGGTATTATTATTAATAAGTATCGTTATGATTCGTTATAAAATTGTCTCAATCGGCAGAATTTGGAAACGACAGTGTCTTAAAATTGTCGTTAAAAATACTATTTTACTCTTCGTTCTTCATAATATCATTATGTTTGTTTAATATAATATAATATGTATGTTGCTCTTTGTTATAACTAATAAGGATAAACTTTAAGGGCTCTGGTCTTGACTTCTTATTTCTTTATCGGCGAAACAGCTCGTTTCTTAAACATTTCGATTCAATCCATACCGGCCTTGATACAATAAATAAAACAAAAGTAATCGAGAAAGCTAAGAATAAAAATGCATAAATAAAACAGCTGAGTTTGTTCCACAAATGTCGTTTATACTATTATTTGGGCGTGCTATTATTGAGATTGCGTGGCCTAAAAACAAGTGATTTATTTGCTTACTTACTATATTTTTCTCCGTCTACTACACGCAACGATATAAACTATAGTTTATCCAGTGGCGGATTTAAGTACCCTGCACCGTTCCGCATATTGAACTTTTTTTTTTTATGATTAATTACTTAGATATCACTGATATAAGGTATCACGTAGAACTACCACCAAAAGATAGGTTAAATTAGTTTTTACCCTGAAGTTGTTAATGATAAGTACCTAGGTACCTAAAAAGCTTTATTCTATCAAAATAGTACCCACCACAGAAAAATCCTGGATTCGCCATTGAGTTTATCTATATTAATTTTCGTCAGATGACTGAGGAATAGTCTATCAGTGGTCGTGGTTTTACCCAGCACACTGTTATCCCAAAGATGCGTTTGTTTCTTATTTGTATGTCTTTAAAAATATAGTTCACCTCAATCATACCTCAGTCTTTCTGATACTACGGAAAAAGAAGAAACGGTAACTTCAGTTCTTCCCCTCCATATAACTCACGAGTTTCTCTCAATGAGGCCCAGTAATCTTCCTGGTTTTAATTTAAATTAAAAATAAATAAATTATCTCTTTAATCTTCAAGAAGATAATTTGAAAATCCCGATCTGAAGAAAACACACAATATATTCTCACATAAAAACAAAAATGCAAATTTTCCAACACAAAAGACACACAGTTGCAGTCCCACTGGAACACACCAGTTACACAACTGCGTAAGAAATATACAGTAGGTTATACTGTAGTTGCAGTAAAGCATTCCAAGTTCAAGAAATTCAAGACTACATCAAAACTCTAACCATAGTTCATTGCACAATTCAACAGGTTCAATTCACTACAGCCTACACGCACGCACGTCTACCACATAATCAATTAAAACGGGGCCGTCCTCACGACCTTCTTAGTTGGCCACACATTACCTCAGATAAAGCGTCATTATTATTGTTATCATTGCAATATAATAAAATATTATATTACGAGTGCAATATTAAAAAATTATTATTCAAATATTTTTCCTTAGCTCTTTTGTGTCACTCCATTATTATTAATTGTTATTATAATAAATGTTCTGCAATAACCAACTATTTTTTTATCACCTCTATTAACTATATTAATTTATATCGTGTTAAAATAGTCAAAATTAAATTCAATGTATCCTTAGATAGCCTAGTTAAGCTTAAGCAACATCGAAGCATACCTATATTAATTAAAACAAAAATTATTTTTTTCTATGAATGCGATGGTGATGGTAATCACACATTCACACTGTGAAAAAAATTCTAAATTTAATTCGTTTTTGAGAAATTATAAGAAAGTCATTCATTTGAATTTCTCACAACTGCATGAATATAAATTAATTTTGAATGTAGGTATCTCCATGTAATCGTAATTATTATATAGATCCTATGTTTATGGGCTGTACTTCCGTGAAAAATGCAAATGTCTGATACAAACTTGTTATTGTTTGGCCATTTTCACGTTCAACGCGCGATTTCTAAGTGTATTAATACAGACGTCACACAGATATAATATCTTGTAAACACTAAATAATCAGTAAACTGTTTACCACGGTTATTGCTTAGGTATTGATAAGGCTTACGACGAGATTGTTCGTATTATTTTTCGACTGTTGCTTATGCTCGTCTGGATTCACTTTCGTTTGCATTTATACCTACATATTTTTAATGTATGACTTTGCAATGCAGCGGTGGTGGTTTCAAAGTAGGTACTGACTTCTGAGTATATTATATTGTTTAGTAGGCGTCGAGGCGTGTATGATCATTAAAACACCATAATATTTATTTACTTAATTAAAAAAATTAATGGTTCGGAATGAGAACAATAAAACATAACACTTTATACCCACTAACAACTAACGAGAAACAACAATTATAACGATAACAATAATAATATAAAAATCCGAAAACAAAAATAATTTTATGATAAAAATCACGATTACTACAATTTATTTACTGTTGTTTTTGTGATTTTTGCGATTGCAGTAAATCGGGGTGTACGATATTATGACGTTATGTATTAATCAAAATGCGCATGACTGTTGCGAAAGCGATCTCTGATGCAGTTAAGTACTCGAATAACAGTGAAAATAAACAACACGGGTTATATTCAACCCATCACCGTTTGCGCAATATTGGCCCGACGAATATTTAATATATACGTTTTACATACATATCATAAACATATACATATAAACCATATTACATAGCATATGTTTCTTTCATATGTGAGTGGTTTTTTTTTGATCCGCAATCCGAAAAAATCAAATGGTTTATGGTTCGGAGTATAATATTTTACTGCTATTAATTATTATCAAAGCGAATTTTCTCATTTTTAAATCATTTCACTTTTAACTTATTTTTAACATCTCGCATTTCGGATCAGAATAAATATTGTAAGAACTAACTCAGATTCTGATTCTGAAAATATTCCTCCCAATAACAGGAATAGAAATTATGGCAAACGAGTAGAAGAACCTTGGGTTTTTGGAATATGTTAGCGACATGATGATATTCTTAAAAAAATGTTTTTTGTTGTTGAACGTCGAGATAGAGCTACACTTATTTCGATAATTGAAAATTTAATACTTCCAGGAACAACAATTATGTCAGATGAATGGAAAACCTATAAAGTCTTCCAAACTAAAGGTCATAATCACTTGATTGTAAGACATTCTAAAAATGTCGTTGTTGGAGCCAACACCCAGACAATAGAATTAATGGATTTGGTCACATCTTAAAATTAAAACACTTCGGAAAATGCATGACACTACATCGGGACTTTTACATCGTCATCTGATTGAAGCATGATGGAGGTCAGGTTCATCCTCAACATACTTTTTTAAACATTTTTATTGATTCTTAAAATGTTTGGATACTGTACTTGACATTTTTTTTATCTTTGCCAAAAATTTGTGTGATATGACGTAATAAAAATTATAATGTGTTTTTATGCAATTGAAAAAATATTAACTTTTAATTTGTACGTAGATCACTCGTCCTGAATTCGTAGAGCACTCAACCGCGGTAAGATCATCTGCTACACGAACGGCCATAAATTTTAATATGTGTACTAAACGTTTTGCAACCACCTTGTGGTAGTCATGTACATAATGTACATATAATTTTTTAATATGACCCCTTCCATTGAAAATGTCTGTGTACGCCACTGTAAGACATGTACGTAAGTAAAAAATATAGCGTAGTACTCATAAAATAAGTAACATAGTATATTACTGCATATAAGTACTCGTATGACGGTTCTGTCGGTATTTCTCTCGATGACGAAACGAAACGTTTGAAAAACGTTAAGGCGTCGACCATCAACGACTGCAGTGATATTTTCAAACAATTATTCAAGGTTTGCCGGCAGTTCACGCATTTGTATATACGTACATCACACGTGCGACGTTTGTGTGTGTGTGTGTGTGTGTGTGTGTGTGTGTGTGTGTGTGTGTGTGCGCGCGTAAAAATTGTAAGCTTACACGTATTTTGTTTGTGTATGATATTTGATAGACTTAACCTGTTGCAGCTGAATATGTATAACAACGGGCAACGCAACTACCAATGGTAGGTACCGGCTATACCCATCAGGTTGTAACCGAGCGGTTATTATTATGTATACACTATAATAGGTACCTACATATGTACTTATACCATTTACGTATGTGGTTCAACGGACTGTGTTCAGCAAATCTCCCGATATTATTACAATAATATTAGTTATTATAGGCACATTAAATTTAGACGACGAGTCTCACTCTCTGAAATACAATGACGTGTGACGTGCGTTGGTCTTGAATTCGAATCGTCCGAATGTCCATAATATAGTTGGTATTGGGACGTGAGTTGTTTTGACTTCCTTGTAAACATATATAGGTAGAAGGAAGGTATACATAATATATACATATATATGTATATAACGGTAAAAGTACGAATACCGGTAAAACCTACTAACCTAGGTTAGATTAGGTTAGAATGAAATTTTAGCTGTCTGAATTCCGGGCTTTTACCGATTGATCTTGGTAAATATTATATATATATAGGATATACAAAGTAAATTAATGATTATACATCGTAATTTGGTGGTTTACAAACTAGTAACGGTAACCTTAGGATAAACTATGATATTCACTATGGTGATGTTCGAAATAGGTTTAAAAAATAATGTGCTAACAACAAAATGTCTAAATCGAATGCGACGAAAATGAAATTAGGTTTTGAAAATTATGTTTATATATTATTTTATTTATTAATAAATATAATTTATAAACGTATATTGTTCGAATACATATTATTGATGATAATATAATACTTTGTAGGTTTGATATATAATTTATTATTGTACTATAAAATACATTTAGTTAACTACATATTTTAATGATCTATTTTTATAAAAAATGTTGTCAGTATATGCTTATCATAAGTTTTTTTTAAAATTATAAATTTAATTTAAAAAAAATAATTATAAACGAAATCTGAATATAATAGCTAGGTACTAGGATAAATAAACAATGTTTTTATGACTATGTCACGAATAAGACAAATTTTTACTTAATTATTTATGATGACATAAAATTTGTATTCTTTGTAACCCAATTTACAATAGGTAGGTGGTCAGATAGGTAATTATTTTTATTTTGGTATTAACGACTGTTGTAATATATACTCCAATCAGCGACGCCCGCAGACAATTGGCTTATTATTATAAAGGTGCAAACTAATTTTAGTGTCAATATAAGCCTTGAGGGCTGTGCCCCCCCCCCACAGCTTTTAACACTAAATTTATTTGAATATTAACACATCAACGATCGGTACAATAAAACAAGGTATTTTTTTATGCTATTTCTACGGGCTGAGCCCTTTTGCATGGACATACACCTTAATTAGTTGACAATATATACGAGAAAAGTAGGTACAATAGTAAATAAGAATAAAATTTAATATAAATATACGACAAAAAACCATTACAAGAATGTAAAGGGCGGGTCCACATTGGTGTTAGACATTAATCGTCTTAGTGGCTCGTTCGTTAAGTAATTAGTGGGTAGCGTGCGGGACAGAAAAAGGAATAGAGGATCGGGTTGACCAGCCAAGTACTTCAAAACGAATTAAAGAGACTGGGGAAGGAGAATCAACTTTTTCATTCAATAACCCTTCAAGGAATCTAAGACCCGCATTGTGTGCCGACGTTCAGCTAAAGAAGATGGACCGAGAACAGTGACAACTGAGGTATAATCATGAGGGGGACAATGGATTTTTAATATGTTGCTGGAAAAACGCAAAAACTTACGTTGGACAAGCTACCTAGAATGGGTAGCTGTATGGGGATCCCAGACAACACGACCATATTCAAGCACAGGGCGGACAAGTGCGCAATATAATGCTTTAACTGAATTAGCTGGAAGTCTTCATAGCTAAACGCATAACAAAACATATGGTTTTAAACGCCTTACAGCATACATGTTCAATGTGAGGACTAGGATCGATATTATGACTAATTAATTTATGCCAAGGTCAGTGACACAACCAGAAACTCTGGGTAAATTGTTATCCACCAGACAATAATAAAACATAACTAATTTCATTTAGTCAAAATAATTACACACTGTCATTAAATTATTATTCACAATATAAACACTGTTGCGATATCAAATATAAACGATTTCGACCACTCAAGTTAAACCATGATGTACAAAATATCCTGGAATACATGAATAATATATAAATATTATCACATATAATAAGATTATCTAATTCGTATGATGTCAACGTTAGTAAAATTAAAATCCCAATTGCATGGTATTTCGTCCTTTCTTGACCTACCTATATGTAATTTAGTCATGTCAGTAACAACGTGTGACAGTTTCTCAACATTTCCCTATTTCGGAAATAATCGCATGGAAATAAATTAAAAAAGAAGACATTTTTATGTTTTATAAAATTATAAATAATAATAGTAGTATAACTCCAAATATAATTAAAAAATATTTTCTCTGGTAGTGCATTTGCCCTATCTGCTCTCCCTGCTCCAAATATATAACATTGAAACACCGAAAAATTGGAAAGTATTTTATGCTTCAGCTTATATTTTAACCTTGGAAAGGGTCTAAGGCGATTTTCTCAGCAAAGGGCCATCGAAAGTCATAAATTGAAATATTGAAAATCGCATGATATTTTTTAGATATAAACAATCCAATCATATTACACTGAAATCAATAATTGAACTTTTTCTTAAGAATTTACCAAGATCAATCGGTGGAGCCCGATATTCGGATATTTTCCGGCAGTAATTTTCTTCAGTAGTGACATTTCGGTTTTTTTTTCTGACGCCAAATGTTAACGAAATTACTTTTTCATTTGTACAGAGATATTTTGGGACCTGTTAAGACTTATCATCGTCAAAGAGCTATGACGGTTGGCGATATCGTCTCCGGAAATAATTATTATATATTATTATTGATTTCTCAGTTGACCACTGCACAATAATTATTTTGAGTACCTAAGTATATGCGTAGCTACCTATAATATGCTTACCGACAATAACTACGTTGCGCCCGTGTATGTACATATAGTAATGCATGTGCAGTGCACACCGAAGGTTAACGATGAAGATCTCGGCAAATAGTCAAACGCAATCGATTTTATATATTGTATTATATATAGGTAGGTTAGCCACACGTCTATTATATTATTACTATTGTTATTGCACACTGCTGTATACGGTCACGGACGTAGTATAATACTTTAAACAGCGGTGTTTGATTAAAAAAAAAAAAAAATTGTTAAGAAAAGAATACTGCAAAAAAAAGAAAAAAAAAGCCATCGCAATGAGTATCGATATATAGGTATACGACATTGGAAAATATTGTTATATTGACATTTCGTGTTCCGTGTACAGCCCATACTTACCTATAATGCCCATAGACTCACGGATGCATCACCGCCGTAAACAATAATAATGAATATAATTAATAACCAATATTATTATAATGTGCACTTGCCACCGATGACGCGCTCATATTAATAAATAATAATATTATAATCTATAGTGACTACTGCGCAGTGTAACTCGCAACGATAATAATTCTATAAGCGAATTTAAATAGATGCAGTTATACTCGACCGCCAACTGGCAGTTTTACTATAATAATTTACCATCGATTGTAACAGTAATTATATGTCGACGTAATCGTTTGCACAATTATTGTCAATATTCGCGCGTGCCTATATAATATAATATATTATAAAAAATAATATACAATATTATGATATATCCAGCCGTTTCGCAACGCGAATCTCCGACTGTTTAACATAATATATTATTATAGGTACAGAGAGTGTCTTTGTACGAGTGATTGTCTTAATTATTACATGGATCGATAATACATTTTACGGGATTTCAAAAGAACGGAATTATTTTTTAATACTCGTTATAAACTGTAAGTTGTATTTATGTTATTTCACAAAGTATACTGTGCTTATAAGCCAACACGAACGTTTAAATATAAAAAGAAAAACTACAATTTGATGCGCCAACAAAGTATAAGGAGGTGCATAGTTAGGTAATTTTGAATTTTAACATACAAAACAAGTTCTTATTTCGTGAGATCATAACTAATTGATAACATGTTTTCCTCAAAGGATTTGTTTGAATATATTTTCGGGTTTTCACTACGCCGTACAGTGTCGTGTTCCGTACGTTAATTAATATTTAATATTAAATAGGTAATATAATGTCGGTAACACGTACTGCAGTCGTACAAGTGTCTGCATTCTTACAAGTTGAGCATTATGTTATAAACAATTTATTATGATATATCTAGCCATTTTGTTGCTTCTTTGTACGCGGGATTTTTTTAATGATTGTGGTTCGATAATGATATGGAATTACAAAAGAACGAAATTATTTTTTAACTCGAGCCTACAAAATAGTTAGAATTTAAACATACAAAATAAGTTCCCATTTCGTAAAACTATAATCAATAATTATAACTTTACTTATATACGTGCACACAAAACCTCTTCAAACCGTGTTTTCACTTTTCAGTACGTCACGCAGTGTCGTGTTCCAATGAATATTATATAGGTAACAAAATGTCGGTAAAACGTTATACCTACAACTGCTACAAGTTAAATATCATGTATTCAACGCTACACGATACCACGGTATATAGTGGAAACCCGGCGTTTAATTTCAACGATGAATCGGGCGGCCGAGGTCAATAATATTGAATTTGTTTATTATTTTAATAAGATTGGAAATTAAACAATTTTACATATAAATCGCAAATTTACAAAAAGGTATTACCGGACATCGGTCAAATGGTATTTTCAGTAATTACCGAAAATTCCGTCCATTGGTAATTACAGACAACACTATACCTCGGAAATCAGTATTTCCGATGGATTTAGAAATTTTTCAACACAGGAAAACTGTACATCTGTTTTAAAAGTTAGATTAAAATTAGAGCAATTTATAAGGTTATATAAATTTTAAGTTATAAATGTATGCGGTATTTCTGGTAACAACGGTGGTACACTTGACGATTTTTGAACGTGCAATCGGAAAGTCGAGAATGAGTAGGTATAACGTTTGCTCGCGTCGCAGATACGGACAGGTGTCCGCCACCGAGTGTATACAGTAGCACCATCACCGGACATCCTGTGGCCAGACAGGCTGGTGGTCGCTGGTCGGACACCGGGACACATGAAAGTGGCCGACAAACGGCCGCACTTTCGATATCTCGTCATCGTCGGCCAACAGTCGTGTATCTTCGTCCTTCGACCACATTTTTTGGCCACTACCGGCGATTAAGGCGCTCACTGCGACGGAATCAGTCAAATGTCTGTCGATTTATGTATTTATTTATTAGATTATTTATGTTTTTATTACATTTCCATGCGCCGTCGACTCAGGCACGCTGAGGGTATTTCCAGGGGGGTGCGGAGTGAAGCCGATACTTTTTTGTACATGGAGTGTGGAATAGGATTTCTTCAAAAACTACATAATTGATAACTCTGCAGATATAATTAATAATTTCATTTAGTCCAACCCAACTAATAATTTATTTAGCTCTTGTGAAAATAAAACGCTAAGGGGGGCTAAAGCCCTTTGGCCTTTGTGTCGACTCCACGTGCAATGAAACGTTCATAGAATTCGTTTATTGTTCGCAAGCCATAGGTAAATAGGTTACTTTGAAACTGGAAATTTATTCAGAGTTCACATTTATTGGTATATAAATATCTGCAGTTCTGTGTTTATTGGTACATCCACGAAATAACACGACTATAACAGTTAAATGGAAAATCAATTTTTCAATTACCTAACATAATAATATCAACTCAAGTTTAACTATTAAATTTGATGTATATAGGTACCAATAATATTGCTAAATGGACGGTAGTTTGGCTACTGGATAATATAGCTAAGAAGTGTCGCATTATGTCAATTTTGCAAAACTAAATATTTAAATGTAAAAATGATTTACTTTGTTTTATGCGGAAATGGTGTGTTGTAAAATAATAACTTTAAAAAGTCATTTGGGAGAGTATATAGCCAATTTACAGTATTAATGATTCAACCGTTGAAATTTTCCAAATAACAAAATCTGAATTAAAAACATTGTTCTTATTTATAAAAATAAAGTTGAATTTGCTGTCAATATACATCATATAGGTATTACAACTGCGTTCTAAAATAATATGTAAATTGCTATTAAAATATGTCTCGTTAAAAAAATTTAAATGATTTTAATCATAATCATTAGAAAACCATTTGTGCACAAATACATAAAATACATTCGATAATAATATTTGCAAGTCCATATTTATTAGATATTATATATATCATTGCTACACTTGTTACTGCTGCAGCCTGAAGGCATCGTTTGTACTATTTGTTCGTAGGTATATATATTACAATATAAATTTATCGTATATATTATTTGAAGTGAATGTATAACGCGTAAATCATATAATATTAAAGAGGAAACATATTCTGATTTCAGGTTGATTTTAGGTATAGGTAATACAAGTTACTTGTATATAATAATTTAAAATATTAACATAGAACATAAAACTAAAAATATTTGTGACGCACCCACTGGTCTACATTTATATATTTTAAAAACAGTAGTCATTATTATTATTATTACTATCAGAATTCAGAGATAGGCTAATCATAGGATGTTGATGACTTTTACAATTTAGATTCTGAGCGGAGCGATGAATGAATTGATTTTCCAATGATGTGTGCTCTTTATTTTTTATTATTATTATTATTATTTTTTGTGTCTATCATCACCGTTTGGAGCAGTAAAAATGCTTCGGGTTTTTAAAGTTCGAATTTTGACAACATTTAAAAAAGATTTTACAGTTAAAAATGTATAACATGTTCAACTTTTATAGCTAAGGATTGAAAATTTAAAATAAGGTTCCACGTAAGTAAGTTATTGTGTAACCAAAAATTCTAAAACACCGTTTTTTTGTATAGTTATTTTATGTTCAAATTAGGACAAAATTAAATATTTAAACAATGAATAACGATTTAAGTAATTTTGTTGTAATTTTATAAATTATAATATTAATTCAACTTACCAGCTACCGTATTAATAATAAGAAATAACAATATAAATATAAAATAAAATCAACACTGACAAACCGTCTCAGCTCAGAATCGTTTTTCGTATACAATGATATATTATATCATTGAATTCAAATTTAATACCATATCCATTAAAAAGTGACCCACTTGTGTAACCTACTGTAGGTACAGCAGAGCAACATCCACTTGCCCCAACCTTTTTTTACTTTAATCCTATGAAACGCTATCTTAGCTAAAAATTAGTTTCACGCTCTCTTGATGCAGAATATCCTATCATTTTATTTTGTATCTTTTTCCGTTTTTAGCTTTAAATGCATTTTTTATTTTCTTTACGTTATTTTTTATATTTTGAAGTCATTTTTTTCATATGATAGGTAATATTTTTGTGGTTTTCGAACAATGTGCATCATTTTTCTGAAATTTTAAAGAAAATTTGTTCGAAAAAATTATTATATTATTATTATAGGTATTGTTAGGTTTTACAAACAATGAAAGCTAAATTTTTTTTTTTTTATTTAACTTTTAAATTTAATTTTAATAATTTCATATTTTAGATTCTGAGCGAAGCGATGAATGTATTGGTTTTACAATGATGTTTTTTTTTTTTTAATTTTTTTTTTAATTTTTTTTAATTTTTTTTTAATTTTTAATTTTTTTTTAGATTCTGAGCGGAGCGATGAATGTATTGATTTTACAATGATGTGTGTTTTTTTATTTTTTATTTTTTTTTTTTGTGTCTGTCATCACGTTTTGGGACAGTAAAAATGCTTCGATTTTCTTCAATAGTACTTTTTCTGATAGGAAAGTGAATCTAGTTGGTACTTTGGGGGTCAAAAGTAAACATTTTCCAGTAGTTTTCAAAAGTACCGTGAAAAACAAATGGAAAATTAAGGAAAAAACGGGAATTTTTACGCAACATTGATTTTCGATAAAATCGATTTTGGTTTTTGGTGTAAGTCTAAAAAAAATGACGGTAAATACATGAAATTTTTACTGAATGTTTATATAAGCAGTTTCTATATACCATACCGTTTTCAAAATATTTTGACTTATTTTGAGCTGTTTACAGACATTTTAAATTTCCAATCTTTTTGGTTTTTTTTTTTTTAAAAATCAATAACATTTTATTTATTCGTTAAAAATTCTTGAAAATTTAATAGAATGCTCCTAATATATTGTTTCAAAGGTACATGAAAAATATTAAAAATCTGTAGTCACAATTTTTTTTTTTAAGCATTTAAAGTTGAAATTTTGACAAATTACGTAAAAATGACGAAAATTTGAAAATTATTTGTAGTTAGAAATTCATAAAAATTTTTCTTTTTAAATCTAAGGTTTTAAATTTTAACACAAGATTTAACGTAAGTTTTTCTACTTTTATCAAAAATAAAATATCTAAAAGCAATTAAAAATAATTTTTTATGAGTGTTTTAAGTTCATAATTTTATAACATAGGATATTCACTCGATTTCTCATGTAGCGTTTTTCTTATTTGGTTGTAATTCAAAAACGAATAATTGTAGATGCATGAAAATTTCACTAAATGTTTATATTCTCATTTTCTATACACCATTCAATTTTGAAAATATTTTGATTTGTTTTGAGCTGTTTACAGACATTTTAGTTTTCAATTTTTTTAGTTTTTTTTTTTATAATTGTCAATAAAATTTTATTTGGTGGGCCAAAAAGTCTGAAAATTTAATACAAGCTTTCTTATATATTGTTACAACATCAGTTGAAAAATTTTAAAAATACATAGGCACGATTTTTTTTTATAAGCATTTAAAGTTCGAATTTTGACAAAATTTGTCAAAATCTCGAAAATTATAAATCATTGTAATTAAAAAATTATAAAATGTTCAGTTTTTATAACTAAGTGTTGAAAATTTAAACAAAAATTCTCATAAATAAATCATACTGTAACCAAAAAATCTAAAAAATATATCAACACATTTATTTTTTACAGACATTTTAATTTCAAATTTAGACAAAATTTCATATTTAAACCAAGAATAATGATTTCAGTTATTTTGATATAATTTAAAAATATTATTTGTTGGTATATGAAACTTTTAGAATATATTGTTATATTTTATATACACGCAATGGCATTTTAAAATATAATTTTTTTGAGAAAAATGAATTTAACCAACTATAGTAAATACTAATGCCTATAATACTAAAATTAATTAGTTTATTCACAATAATATCATCAAATACATTTAGACTTGATAAGATATTATAGACTGACTGACCGTTTTCCCTCAGAATCGTTTTTCTTATTCAATGATATTATATCATTGGATAAAAATCTAACACAATCCATTACAGTGACTCACTTGTAACCTACTGTACAGCAGAGCGACATACACTTACCCGCCCTTTTTTATTTTTTTTTTTATTTTTTTTTTTATTTTTGTGTCTGTCATCACGTTTTAGGACAGAAAAAATGCTTCGATTTTCTTCAATAGTACCTTTTCTGATAGGAAAGTGAATCTAGTTGGTACTTTGGGGGTCAAAAGTCAAAATTTCCCAGTAGTTTTCATGAGCGCCTGGAAAAACAAATGAAAAATTATGGGAAAAACGGGAATTTTTACGGAAAACCAATTTTCGACAAAATCGATTTTGGTTTTTGGTATAACTCTAAAAGAAATGACCGTAGAGACATGAAATTTTGACCGAATGTTTATATAAGTATTTTCTACACACCATATAATTTTCAAAATATTCTGACTTATTTTGAGCTGTTAACGGACATTTTCAGTTTCCAATTTTTTTAGTTTTTTTTTCTATAAATGTCAATAAAATTTTATTTGTTGGGTAAAAAATCTTGAAAATTTAATAGTAGGCTTCTAATATATAGTTTCAAAGGCAGATGAAAAATATTAAAAATCCGTAGTCACAATTTTTATTTATAGGTAATCAAAGTTCAAATGTTTACAAAATACGTAAAAATGACGAAAATGTGCAATTTATTTTGAGTTAGAAATTCATAAAAATTTTTCTTTTTAAATCTAAGATTTGAAAATGTAATACAAGATTCCTCATAAGTTTGCCTAATTTTATCAATAAAAAAAAGTTTATAAGCAAGTCATAATAAATTTTTATGAGCATTTTAAGTTCAAATTTGTACAAGATTAGATATTCACTCGATTTCTCATGTAGCGATTTTCTTATTTTGTTGCAATTCAAAACAAATAACTGTAGATGCATGAAAATTTCACTGAATGTTTATATAAGCTATTTCTATACACCATTCAATTTTGAAAATATTTTGATTTGTTTTGAGCTGTTTACAGACATTTTTAGTTTTCAATTTTTTTAGTTTTTTGTTTTATAATTGTCAATAAAATTTTATTTGGTGGGCCAAAAAGTCTGAAAATTTAATACAAGCTTTCTTATATATTGTTACAACATCAGTTGAAAAATTTTAAAAATACATAGGCACGATTTTTTTTTATAAGCATTTAAAGTTCGAATTTTGACAAAATTTGTCAAAATCTCGAAAATTATAAATCATTGTAATTAAAAAATTATAAAATGTTCAGTTTTTATAACTAAGTGTTGAAAATTTAAAACAAAAATTCTCATAAATAAATCATACTGTAACCAAAAAATCTAAAAAATATATCAACATATTTATTTTTTACAGACATTTTAATTTCAAATTTAGACAAAATTTCATATTTAAACCAAGAATAATGATTTTAGTTATTTTGATATAATTTAAAAATATTATTTGTTGGTATATGAAACTTTTAGAATATATTGTTATATTTTATATACACGCAATGGCATTTTAAAATATAATTTTTTTGAGAAAAATGAATTTAACCAACTATAGTAAATACTAATGCCTATAATACTAAAATTAATTACTTTATTCACAATAATATCATCAAATACATTTAGACTTAGTAAGATATTATAGACTGACTGACCGTCTTCGCTCAGAATCGTTTTTCTTATTCAATGATATTATATCATTGGATAAAAATCTAACACAATCCATTACAGTGACTCACTTGTAACCTACTGTACAGCAGAGCGACATACACTTACCCGCCCTTTTTTTACTTACATTTTTAGGTCATTATCTTTATTTTTTATGGTATAAAAGCATTTTTTTGGGTGGGTAATTTTCGATACTTTTTTAGGTCATCAACATCCTATCTCTAATTATTACATTATTATATCGGCCTCGTGTGAGCAATGGTTAATATAAACATCTGAGTAATATGGGCAAAATGAGTAAAATGGGCTGGCTCCAATATTCCAATGTACACTAACTAATTTTCGTTTATATAGCCAACCACTTAATGTGAGAAAATAAGTTTGGTGTCCACATTAAGCGGAGTTCATTAAATTTGTGTTTTATGTATTTAACAGGCGAGGCTTTTATTTTAAATAATTTGTATTAATAGTAAACTATAACGGTAATTAGGTACATTCATATAATTAAGTATATACAACAATTAAATAGAATAAAAAACTTTTAAACTAAAAAATGAGTGTCAACGTTGGCGTTTTACATTAACCTTCTCAGCGGCTCGTTATCTTAAACAGTTTGTGGTGGTATGAGGGACATAAAAAAGAGCGGTAGATCTAGTGAAATGCTGATGTACCATAATGTATATTAGCGAAACAAGAAAAGTGGATTCAACTTTGCCGTTTAACAGCCTCCAATAAATCGAATGCCTGCAACAGTATGTCTTTGCTCAGCCAACGAGGAAAGGCAAAGCAGATTTGCTCCTGGTGCGTATAGCCATCGGGTGGAAGGGGAATTTTTAGACACAATACTATATAGGTACTATTAAATAAATTCAATGGTTATTATATTATTTCTATTTTTTTTTTTTATTGTTTATTAGTATTTCAAAAAAATCTAAATAATAATATTATAAACGATTTTATTAACTGGTATCTTAGGGGGGGGGGGGAGTGGCTCTGATCCCTTAGAAAATGTTTTTTTTTTACTTAAAAGAGTAAGAGCAACTATGCAGGACGTGGGTGGATAATAATCTTTTCGTTTAAATATATTATCACAATGCTTCATGAAGTGCAGTGTGCTCAAGTCTTTTGAGTGCCACGTGTCGTATCAAACATTTTGCTCAATTTCGTAATCGTAACTACGATACACATGCAGATTGTCACAATAATTGCGTCTCAAATCTGAAATTGCAATCTTAGCATGTTTGCAGGAATCCGAAGTCCGTACGTGGCTTGCAATAATATGTATAATATTATTATTTTATTATTGCGTCGCATCGTGGTATCACCGTGTAGGTCGCTCGTGGATACAAAAAAAATATATTATTATAATAAATGCATTGTCTATCGTTATTCAAATAACCAGATAATGAATAATTATTATTGTCACGCGATAATGTTTACATAATATTATGTTATATTATTCGCTTCGTTGTCGCGATCCGTTTGACAGTAATAGCAGCATATAGTGCATACCTACCGATAAAACATAATATAATGATTATTATTTATCTCTATTGCCATTGTGTAAATGCGCAAGCGGTAAATCAAACATGTACCTACATATTATAATCATTGTTTTGACTGTAACACCTATGTATAGGTAATAACTTCGATTCAATCATAAATCTACATCAGCTAGCGTATCTGATGTAGTAGGAGATCGTGGATCCTAATATTATATTATTATTTATTATGTTGCCACAGCTTGCGATTCAAATTTTTCGCAATTCTATCAAATTTGAAATTGACCTATATTTTATATTTTAGTTGCCACTCTATAGTTATAATACTTTTCCGCTAATGTTTTAGTGCCTGATACCTATTTAGAGGAGGAAAAGGGAGATTGATAAGGTGTTTATACCAACAAAAATGACTCTACAGGAATAATTATCAGGCAGTAGAATTGCCGAATTTTTACCTGATAGAAAAAGATTTCCTACAGGCCGAATCGAACTTACATTTTTTATTTAATTTAAAATAATGTTGTAAAATAATTTCTAAAAAAAAGCTTAAAATTGTATTATTTTCAAACGTATATTATGAAGTTTGAGATAAAACATTGAAAATATCGAAAAACGGAGTTAAAAGTGGGTGGCCTGCAGAATATTATTCTGTATTAAATTTAGTTTTTAAAAAAATGATGATTAAATTTTGTTGATTCTATTGGACAGGATCATTATTCGTGTTAATTATTTTTTAGTGGACAAATTGTGGTTGTAAAAATCAGCCTGTCAGGCATAAGTACCACATAAATATCTTAAAATCAATGGTGTTGTGAACTACACTCCTCGGTTGTATTAAGTTTTTTTTCCATATAATATATTATATTACACAATCGATGTATTGATAATCGTTTTACAATTTGCAAATCACAATTAATATAAGCAAAAGTGATGAATAGTATTTTGGTACCCAAGTAGTGAGGAATTGGGTGTCTTGAGGGATGAAATCGATTGTCACAGCCCACAGGTCTCATAATGATTTTTTCTAAAAATTATAAAGCGTTGAAAAGTACCTTCATAATATAGAAAACAAACAAAATTCAATACAATAGTAATAATATGACCTCTGCAGTCTGCAGATATGTTTAAGACTCTCGGGAGGACAAATACGTGCACAATAAATTATACATTGTATTATATTATATACGTGAATTAAGTTCTCGATTATTCACGATATTGTTGTGTAGATTTTAATTTAAATCCGAACAAAACAAAAATACTCTACATTCATATTATTATCGTCAGGCATGGTAGTATAATATGATACGACAAACCAACAACAATATATTATGTGATACTGTTGTCTGTTCCAATTGATAATCTATTGCTGTTATTATTTATGTCTTTACTAGCTGGTTATGTGTATTATAAAATCAGTATAGTTAACAGTATAATATACAGCCCGCCCGACCCCTTATATTGTGGAGCATATGTGTTTTTATACTATTTGAAAATATTGGCCATGATAGTTTTTGGATACGACTTTAATCAAAAATCATAATTGCCGATAAGATAATAATTGTAAACAGAACGCGAAGTTTTTGCGAATAATTGACATGTGCGTGCGCGTGCGGGGGTCACATCCGGCGGTGGTTGCCGGACGCGGCACCCACTAATGATAATTTACTACTCACACATAGCCAAATGTTCACGTCATGTGAATTGCCTAAATATTACTCCTTAAAACATGATACGCTGGAGCCCACATAAAAGTATAAGACGATAGGAACGAGTTTAAAAATAAAAATTACTACAGCGAGTACAGTCAGAGACTTTTTACTGTTGAATATAAAATGAGGTGTTACGTTCGGTGCGCGAAATAATAATCGATAAGGGTTAATCATCTGTGAAATTATTTAGTGATTGTACATACTGTTTTTCGGGAAAATAGCAAAAAAAAACATTGACACAAACTTTTGAATCATATTGCACGTCATACTTGTTCATGGCTGTATAATATAGAAAGTAGAAACTGGAAGTTTTCACCGGTTATTTATTTTAAAATTTAATATTATGACATGCTATATGATTTCATTTCAACCTTGATAGTTTCGGGCTTTACGCGTTGGTAAAATACAATGTTTGAATGTTGAAAAACTAGTATTATATTTCACATTTTTAAAGTGTTTTTGTTTGAACAGTTTATGTTTAATTGTATCGCTATATTAAATCGGATAAATATTTTATGCATACAACATAATAGCAACACCTTGAAAGTTTGAATCACAATGGTTATTATATTAAATATATTAAATATGAAATAATGATATAATATCTAATAAATATTAAATAATAATGTAATATACAATAAATAATATTATTAAACCTACATGATTCGTCGATTGTACAGACGATCATATTATTATTGTCACGTGTCACGACTCACAACTTACAATAGTACAATTTTATTTACTTAATAATTATTATCAATTACCTATATTTTATTACTAGTACGTTTCTGTGGATAGAAATATTTTAATATTTGGATTTAATCGAATATTAAAACTATTTGATACCAAGACGTTGTGACCGTACATATCGTTATTTATTTATAAATTATAACATGTTACAAGTTACAACACACACTGCACCACATCATAGCGGTTATTATTGTTATAAATTATAATATTATAATACAGTGCCGTAGCCAAGGGGAAGGGAGAACTTGGGGCACGTGATCAGACCCAATTTTTTTTTTGTCTTATCTCATATTATATTATATGTTTGACAAAAATTAAAAAAAAATGCTGTTGAAAGCGAACCATTTTAAAGGGGTCAGATTCAGGAAATATTTTATATCCATCGTTAGTGCTGTGTGTGTAGTGATCGATTATTAGTGAGCGTGAGTTCCCCGAACGCTTATGCAATAAAAAATAAACTGCGGCTAAGATTCTTAAAAAATTAAAAGCCCCTCCCAAAAAAAAAAAATTTTCTGGGTACGGATCTGGTATCATATACATATTATTATTATTATTATTATTATTTATATTCACACGTTATAACAAAATGTATGCTGTATGAAAAATACAAAGCGTATAGTCTCCGTAGGTGTATGAAGGGAAAACGATTTATTGACGAATCGCTTAATATTATTATACATTTTTTTTTTCTTTTGAAAATTTCTCCACGTTTAAGACGTCGCGGGTTCGACTTGAACACATTACGAGCAAACACGTTGCCAAAAATGCTGTTGAAATCGGTCGTTAAGAATTCCGATTTATGCAGCGTGCAAATACAATAATATAATAACATATGAAAAAGAGAGTTTTGAAAATGTGGTTCCGACGGTGAAAGTCGCGTACAATAATATATCCGATGAAAGTAATGTATGCAGCGTAGGCGTCGTCGTGCAGCGACGGTGGTAGACTTTTAAAGTCGACAAAAAAAAAAACGAAACGATTTAAAAATAAAAACGACTTTTAATCCGTTCCGCTACACCGGAGTCGCTCGTATTTAAAATAATATTTTATGTTATTATTATAATATTATTATGTTGAATAATATTCAGTGTTGGCTTAGTCACCTATAGTAACAGTAACGAGTCACGAAGTGTACCTATATAAGTTACTCGTCACTCTGTACAACGACGTTATTTTTCAAATAATGATATTACCGAGACACCTAATTAGGCGACAGCATTTCGTTATAGTTATTTCTAACAAATTTACTCGTAGATACTGCACAGCGACTTTGTGAAATAACTTATTATTATAATAAAATATGTTATACGATATAGCAGACATTTTTGTATAGGTAGGCTATAATAGTGGCATACCAATATCATATGATACCTTTTTTTATTTCATGATGTTTTTTATATAAAATTCCTTGAAAACACACTCCATTGAAAAAAAAAAACCAGTAATTTTCAGACAATATTATACATATTTTTTTTACCAGCCATACTACGAATAAAATAATTTCTATTTTTCGAAAGCCAAATCCCAAGACCTATGTATTGAATCATCCTTATATAGTGTGCGATGTGTGCATAATGGATACAAAATAATAATATAGACTATAGTGCGAGTTGTGACTATCTATACATATCTACAAACCGAGACCACGTCATTTAAATCGTTTAAAACGTCAAATTCTAGATTGTGTTCATTAAAACCACGTGAGAAAAAAATAATAATAGATAATATTATACTTTAAATCTCCTCCTAGAAATATAATATAATGTATACTAATAATAACTCATTAATTTCTGACGACTTGTGTAACGTATAACGATAATGCTACAATGTAGAATGAAATTAATTAACATACGTATATGAACACAAATATAATAATCTACTAAATTGAATCGGTACAATACATAATTAATTGAACTTGCACTGATATTTTGTAGATGCAGTTGTGCATAATACATCTATCGTCGAATGTAATTTTCATTTTTAATTAGGTAAGCATTGCCATTTTGTAGGGGGGGGGGGTTATAGTGTAACTTGACAGGTCACTGAATATAAAATGTTAACCGACTTATATATCAAATAGGTAGCTTTTCACTATATATTTTAGTAAACCACTTATTGTTTTATAAATTAAGGTCGGTATTTCTTGGCATATTATATATTATAATTATATATTTACATACGCTTATAATAAATTAACACTATATATAATTATTAAAATTAAAATAGATTGCTTACATTAACTGTGTATATATATATTTAAACACAGAATTAATTTTAATGGATTAATCATTACCTACTCATTATTTTGAAAAAATCGATAATTTATTTGATACTCCACTGCAGCAACATATAGGCGATTCTGACAAAAGGTTGGAAATTATAACAATTTCTCGCCTCACCTTCTCGCTCTACTCGCTCATGTTACATTGTATTGACTGGAAATCATTTTGATTCGCACCTGTAAATATAATAATATTAATATTATGTGTTTGGCCCGGAATGCTCCTGGTGCAGTTCGACCCGCTTTTCTGTATAATATGCAGTGACGGCTCTTCTCGTTGACCAGAAGTGGTTTTCTTTTTCTTTTAAATTTGTTTATTTTGTATTTTTAACCGCTTAGTCGGCAACGATGGCGTGTGAATTGTGAGCAGCGACAGTATTATAGCACCTCGCTCGTAGACACGTGTGCATGCGGTTTTTGTCGTCTGTTTCGCGCCGCACTTAAAACATACGCTATATTATTCATACTGTATAAACGTATATGTATGTAAAGTGTAAATGTGTATAGTGCTAACGCGTGCATGTGTGATTCAGGCTCGTTTTCCAGCGCGTTAAATATTACTGAAATAACGTCCGTCGACCCCGCGCCGACAGGAGAAGGTCCCAAGTTATATTTGGACATGACCGTCCGCGCGATGTGCTCTCGGGACCACTATAATATATATTATATACATACTGCTATTATTTATCTAGAGGCGATATAAATATTATAATATTATGTGGCAACAAGTCAAGAGACGCCGGCGAGGCGCACACATGACGAAAAATGTGACCGTCAATCGGTGATCGATCGCAAATCGATCGCAAATCGCAATCGGCTGAAATAGTAAAACTATACAATGTTGAATGTATATTTTTTATACCTCAAACAACCGCAAACGGTCGCGAAAAAAAAAGGGAAAACGTTTATTGAAATATTGACTGCAATATTGTTATCGTATAAACGATATTCAATTTTAATGCACAATCATCGTGTTGGACGTAACGTAGGTGTGAAATAAATAGTCTGTCGTCGGCCGATAATAAATCAATCGAATCCGTAGGCCCTCTCCTATCATCGGTAATAGTGATACCATCGGAGGCCGCACTTATGATTTAATATAATATTCTTGTACCAACGTTTTTGCGTTTGACTATACAATATCGCGGGTTCTATGCATTCAAAGAACCAAAGAAAAAATAAAAATAATTTTCATAAAAATATATTATATTTGATTACGTTCAAATCTTGATGTGCTATGATGGTAGTGAACTATAATGTGTTCGGACGATCCAAGCCGAAGTATTATTATGGGTTGGAAAAATAATATAATATGATGGCCTTTGGGTAACCAAACCTAACCTACCTACAATCTACATGTATGTGAAAAAAAAACGTCATGAATAACATTTCTCACTAGTCACTCGCCAGTGGTAAAATTCGATTGGTTAAATTCGATTTGGGACTTGTGGACCCGTGGAGACTATATTATTACCATACGTCATATATATTATATAACGTGTAATGTATATATAATATATATTATAACTTAATGCAAAGCAATTCGAAAATTCGAACCAAGTCTGGCCTGGCACTGATATGTAGTTGGGGATGACTCCGACAACTTTTATGATAGATCTATTTTCTGCAGTTCACGTCTATACTATGATTGTACTAATTATTATATTATGCATATCGTATATCTCTGTATATTATAGGTGGACAAAATATATTTTTTCTTTATTCCTCTACTCTATCTTATGGATTTAACGGTTTAATGTAATCAAGGCGCCCACAGCATTATAAATCGTGGTGTGGGCTGATATAGGTGACAAAGTCAAAAGTCATAAACTAAAATTAAGGAATTTATACCTACTTACCTATAATATTGATAAAGAAAAAAATATAATTTTATCTAAATATAGCGAATATTACCATAGGTATTTTTATCATTATTATGTTAAATACAATCTGAAATCAAATTTACATTTTATAGCTGTTGAAATAAACGAAGCTGTTGTATTATTAATAGTAGGTATCTGTAATCTATATTATCATCTACATTCTACAGTACCTATTTTTGTTTCTATTACTTTTTGATACTATAGTAACAAAAGCATAATTATTATCCATACAATTAGTTTTATATAATAATCACTAAATACTAAGATATTATGCGAAGACAGTATAACTGTACACGATACATATTATGATTTAATAGTTATTACTTATGGTTGATTTTAGCAGATGTAAATAAAATCATAAACTATAAATTGATTATGACTTTTGTCGTAGAATATAATATGGCAAATTTTCCTCCGGAATCCCCTTGGGCAGCGTTCCCTCGTGTGCAATACTTGTATTTTTGTTTGTGAAAAATAATTGTAAAATCAAATTGAACTTATTATTAATATCTATACTTATATGTGTTGTTAGCACGTCTATATACCTAGTATGATATAATAAAGATGTACTATTACTGAATTTGCATATATATTTTTTTAGATTTACTGCTGTGCTGCAAAAAAAAAAACATTTACTACACCACCAACTTCATTTCATGAGATAAATAATATAAAAATAACAAAGTTTTTAACGTATATTTTGAAATGTTGCATATTTCGTTTATTTTAAATGCATATTTTCTCTTTTTTTAATGCATATTTAATGAGATTAAACTATTCAACTTTCATGCATTTTAAAATTGTAAAAAGAAATTGTATTCGTCACAATAATTTTGATTTTCCGGTTGCATTAATTTAAATTTTAAATTTAAAATAATTACGTATCAGCATATAAACGCAAATACAACAACGCATTTTATTATGTATTTTTACAAGTATAATGTATCGTATATAATATGGACTTTAAAAACCTTGCTTCTAATGATAAATGAAGCTATGACTATACATAATGATTAAGCAATTCGCGATCGTTTCTCTCTATTTCAGTACTATGTATTTGCAAGTAAAGATAATATAATCGATACACAATATATATACGTTCAACATTATAGTTTGTTGATTATAACTGTATAACATAGGTAGAAACACACAAAATAAACTCTAAAGTCAATAATCGTTATTTACACAATACACGCAGCCATCATGCATGAACCTGGTATATGTTTAGTTGTGATTATTTTATACGTATAATCATATTGCATAAGTTTCTTGCAAAGGAGCACAATATTTAATACATATTATGATAAATGCTTGTCGAAATAATGCAGTAAAAGATAATTTTCAATTGCAGATGTAGATCCCTATTTTTTATTTCATGCACCCCCAATTTATTTTTTCGTTGACATGGTCCGCTTGCAGGTCAGAATCAACCCCAGGGGTTTGATATATACCACATTGGGAAATTCTGTTGTAGATGAAATATTATACTGCAGTCGGTATAGGTATACATGGTGTTGATTTTCTACGAAAAGCTATTTGATTAGAAATTACATTAAAAAGAGTACAGCAAAAAAAAAAAACTGGTCCGAAAAGGTTCAAAAATAACCTTAAACTTATAGCGAAAAATATCGTCACAAGTTAAAATTTTTTTATTCGCTTTTGTTTTCAATTCAGCGTAATGTACCTACAGCGTATAATATTATATAAATATAGCCCACAGGTATACGCAATAATAATGTGACCTATATATAATATGACACCAGAAAATAGTTGCTATTGTCTTAACGGTTCCACTATACCAGGCATCGCATATTTTTTTGTACCACTGCCTTCTAATTTCCTATCAAATAATATTGTAAATTATTGTGGTTAACACGTCCGTCGTCCAGTGATGGTCAACGGTACATCGCGTATTTTACAACATATAAATTAAAAATAAAATATAATATTTTAATGAATTTTCGCAACAAACACATTACCATAAAACAACCAAAATATCTTTCAATGCATATTCACTGTTGACTCAAACACATATTATGCGTTGTGTATGTTTTTTTGTTGTTGTTGTTTATAATTTACATTGGTTTTATCATTATAAAAACAAAACGCACGAATGCACATTAAATGTGTATGATTGGTTTTTCGTACTCGTACCAACAAATTTTCGATTAAAAAATAAATTTTTAGTCCATATTATATAATATATCTCTTTGTGTTTCTGTTTTTAATAAATATTTATTCACGAAATATCGATGAATATAAAAAAAAATCAATTTAACGGTGCTCGAAAATAAATTGACATTTACATTGATTTAGTATTATTATTAATTATGAAGTAAACCTGTCTGTCCTATTAAGTTATTAATTGAAGTGATTAAAACAATCAAAATTTCCTAGGTAAGCTATCAATGAATATTCAATCCATATTTTATTTTCATAGGTTTCATGGTCTACCTTATAATTTTAAATTATATTAACAGTCATCGGATATTGCGAAATATTTACTGATAATATTTACCTGTATAGCCGCGTAGGTATATTCAACCTAATACCTAATTATTATATTATAACGAAAAGAAACATTTTTAATCGAACCCATGTGACGATGACTGATGAGTGAGAGTAATAAATACTAATTTATAATTCAGTAATAAGTGGGTACGGAGGTACGACGGTGGGTCTTTACAAAATGCTGGGGGGGTAACAAGATAACAATTCGATTCGGAGAAGGCGTATAACGAATGAGTTTAATTGTAGGTAGTAGAGACTGCCTTAGTGCCTTCTAACACGATTTAAACTTTTTACGTTTAATTATAATATTATATATACTTTCAAGTTTCAATCAATAATGAAGTAACATAGCACCGTTAACCGTTAGAAATTATACGTGGTGTATATTATTATGTGTTTATTGAACCTCAAATTTCACAAGTAATTAAATAAAACTGGATTTAAAATATAATATATATTACAATTATTGTACTCTTTATTAGAGGGACAATTTGTGAAGACAAATTATTTCAAGCGATAGAACTAGACATCGTACGAAATAAATTATTAAAAAATACTTCTATAATGAAATAGCATTAGAAAAATACTTAAAAAATATAAAGCTTTGGTAAAGAAAAAAAAACAGTAACTGACAAAATCAGAAATTTATGATTTTTGCATCATAAACACTCTTAAATGACCGCCTAAAACTAAAAATTAATGTTTACGACTATAACCAATGGAGATTTAATAATTATAAAAATAAAATAAAGTTTTAGGTACTATCTGTTTATCGATTGTGCTTGTCATCCATACGAACGCATATTTTGTGTACGAGCAGTTTGCTTCGGGAATAGTTGGACTAACGCGATTGCAGGAGATATGTGTGGGAAAAACTTTCAGTGGCCATAGGATTTTTTGTCAGAGCAATATGAACAGATGGCAATAATGACCAAAGACGACCATAATACGTCCGAGGACGTTTTAGCGATGTTAAAATGTCTATTATTGCATCGTATTGCACATTGCGACACTATATTGACTGTTCTCAAAATGTGAAATGGTTTTTTTTTACAACTGACCGCGGTTATTGTTTGGTTGCACAAAATATATAGCTCATCCGAATAATAATTTACCAGACCGTCAATTAACGTGACGTGTCCAGCGATCTTCGACACACGTCCGAACACATTTTGGCTCATCAAGCATAGTAATATATAAGAGAGAGTTCACTGGTGATAAGAACGCTAACGATCCGTTTGAGAAAAAAAAACGCCATCAACACAACTACTACCTATTTAATTTCTCGTGAAATTACTATTTTCGCTAAGTATCGTGTCTATACAGATAAATAAAATAATATATCGTTATTGTATAGCTATGACGCTATATTGAAATATATTTAAATATTTTACGGTCATGCTGCAGGTTATTTTATAATAGACTTGCATAGGTATTTGTCTGAGATAATCATCTTACTTGGTAATATTTTTGTGTTATAGTATTTTAGAATAATATAATATCCAACCTGCAACGTTTATGTTCACACTGATTAAGACTTGTAAATATATTTTATCTATTATATTCTTGCACAAAATAATGTAATATCAACCAATGAGTTAAATATTTATACGTATAGCGACATATCGTTAAATCATGAACATAATATATTATACTTTAGGTCAGATGGCCTGTGGACGAATTTTTAAGGTGATTATATTTTAAATGTTTAATATTATACATTGACGACGGGAGAAAAATTGAAGTCGGTTTTGTTCAATTCAAATCATAAAATATATCATTACGCAATGTTTAGATTTCTATTTAGAAAACTGAAAATCACATTGTCAGCATAATTAATACATAATATTTTAGACTGTTATTATTCAGCGTATTCCAATTCCAGGCTCTTGAACAAATACTGCGAATAATTATGTTCTGTCGTTTACACTTCTAACTCGTTTACACTTCGTTGTAATTGTTGAATTCAATTATAATATGACTTTTCTGAATTTCTGATGTTATACCTACCTACTACTTATTTACGCTCAAAATGGTTGAAAATTAGCATTTTCCTAGAATAATAGTACAAAAGGTAACTACCAATTATTAGCCACTGAAGAAAATTCACGTCTCTTGAGTACGTTAAAATGAAATCGAAATTATTTCTGCTGCAACTTATTACGTTCGCGTTAATTTCGAGCAAATGGCATACATTATATAATCACATTGTAAGACTTCATAAAATGTCCATATCAATTAAAAGTTTAAATGCAACCAAGTGTTACCTACTTGTCAAAAATATATGCCTGGTAATAATACTGTCGCAACTTTACTTTTCCCTGTAAACACTTGGAAATAAACCTACCTACGTTATGCGCGTGTTAGACGTCGACAAGAACGAAAATTACGCGTAGTACGTCATATCGGTATACGTACCTATAATTATCACGTGATTCACACGGTGACGTCATTTTTTTTTTCACTAGTGGGCTCATAAAGAAAATAGGCAACACTTAAATTTGAAATATTCTAGTATTCATAAATATTTATATCGAGTTAGCGTTTAAATTTTTTGTTACAAAAATCAAAATTTAAATGTAGCGATACGGCCGAGACAACAGGATTTTACAGAAAAACTACAAAAATCTTAAACGATCTAACCCGCAGCTTAACACTTAAAAATAACCCAGAACGACGTGGACGTCTAATGAAAACTTAAGGTTTAACTCATATTTTTTCAAAAATTATCTCTACTATTTTCAGATTTTTGAAGAAAAATAGACTATTTATTTTTTAGTATTTTAAATTTATGTTTAGACAACATGATTACGGATAAGACAGATACGATATACTTTGGTTGTACTCGGGTCCATTGGTCCAACCTGGTGTGTAGACTTGCTTCGCTCTCCTTTACATAAATTTTGTTCGGGGGAACAGTAGAAAAAATCATGACCAAAAAAAAGGTCATCTAAGGTAGTATTTAAAATGTTCTAAAAAAAAATAGCGTCTCCAAAGTGTTAACCTAGTCACACCTATGTTTATTCGGTTATTTATGTAGACATGGAGGTAGTTTATAATTTTAACTTGCACATAATCCCAAAACGTATGAGTCTATAAAACAACTACTAACTAATAATTATATTTTATTAAGTAATGAAACTATGTTCACCTACATATACATGTGTAATACACTTTAAAAAAAAATATATATTGAAATTTAATTACTAAACTCAATTTTATTTTTTAATTACCAGTCGATAATACGATATTACAGAATAAATGAAATAAACTAAATAAAAAAATATGATAGTTGGCAGCGTACAAAGTATAACGAGTGATGACGTTCAATAGTGGGCCGAAAGTCTCAGTTTTGACGCAGTTGCGTCAACTTTTCAGAGGGTAGTGTCAGTGGCGTCGAAGTCCATGCTAACCTCTATGGCTACGGTCTCATCTCTTTTGACCACATTTTATTTACACCATAAGTCATAACATAGTTAAATAATGTATGTTTGAGTATATTGTAAGATGGTAGTGATAAATATTTAAATATGAAATTATGTCATTCAGAATTTAAGTTCAACCCGCCACTGGCGATCAGAGCTATAACATATTTTACTGTCTATATTATTTTGATTTTTGCGTATAAAATAATATAATATTATCAATCATCTAGTATGGACTGTGGACCAAAGACTGACTATAGTTTTTGGTATTTTATTCAACTCGAACATTGCTACATCGTATTATATTGACAATAATTCAAGTTATAAGTATATAATAATATAATGATGTTTTACGGAACTTACTTCTTCATATTTTTACCATATCTGAAGTTAAGATTAACTTAATGCATATTTAATATTATTTTTTTTTTCTGTAGTAGTTGTCAAAAATAATTAAAACTTTTTTTTTAAATCTAAAAAATTCCTCGTTTGGTATTCTATTTTACATTTTGATTTGGACGTTTATTATAATATATTTTATGATGTTTTCATCGTGTAATATTGAATATTTAGTAATTTAGTTCAAATATTGCAACTTTAATATTAACAGTTTACATACACTCGACAAACGTCAGATTTATTCAATATTTTATAAGTTCGCAGAACAATTGCACAGTATTAATATTAATTTTTCATTGCATTTTTAAATATTAATAAAAATATAAATCGAAAATTGAAAACAAATTTATATTTATAACTTAGTTTATTTTAACATTCACCGTCGAAACTTATAGAAAATATTCTGATGATGATATTACATTATGCGATACGCGTTATTCTAACTTTGAAATCTTTATCGGGGTAATATTATCACCTAAATAATTCAAATAGAATGTCAAAACAAATATGTTATCATTCAATATTTTATATTGTATAGTAAGACTTTCTTGCGTACCTTCTTACCTTTTTTTCTGTTTTAAGGAGCCGAGGAGGGCCGCTTTCGTATTACTTTCCCAAATTGATGTGTATATTTCTGCGCGATAAGCAGTCTTGCTGTAAAGTACTTAAGTAAAAGTATTCAAATAATTTTTAAATTCTCAAATACGTATTGTAAATACTTTTTGGAACAAAATATTTTAATTATTTTCTCAAAGTATCTATGTTTAAAATCAAATACTAATTTTCTGATGCTTATTTTTTTTTAGTTATTAAATTTTTGTTTTAATTGCATGAAATAAAAAAGATAAGAATTATAATATATAATAATATATTTTTTACAGTGAATTATACTCAATAGAAAATTCAAATACTTCGATAAAGAAAACAGATGGTTATTTCATAGTTCCATCAAATAATACGATGTACAATGCTCTATGCCTCTATACAACTAACGTAATTAGTTCAGTATTATTGGTTAATAATAAATCTGTTCAGTTGATTTATAAAGTTAAAAAAAAAAAAGTTTTATAAAATATTTGATAGCATTTGTATTCAATTTGTACTCAAATACTTTTTTTTACTGAGCATTCAAATACGTATTTTAAATACTTATCAAAATAAATAACTATATCAATACTTGAATACTTTTAAAAATTATTTTTTACAAGACTGGCGATAAGGCTATAGGTAGTCGTTATTGTACCGAAAACTAATGGGAAACCTTCACGCGGCATTCACCGTGTCTGCCTAATAGATTATTTCGTTTTTTAATCGTTATCGAAAAGTCATTAATGCGTTACGCGTCATTCATATTTCTATTTCAATCTCGTCTGGCCGTTCGATATGTTATAACAATAATAATTATTATATAGCCATCAAACTATCTGTACGTGTTCCTTTCAGAAATTTTCGTCAAAATTCCAAAAAAAAAAAAAAAATTGTATTTATTTTTGTTTTTTATTTATGTGTGTCCCGTATTGTTATTGAGTTAATTTTCCCGGTAAATTATGCGAGTATACCTATGAGCATTGCAATAGCAGAATTTTGATCACACGGCGTTATAGGTAGGCTTTTTGTATGACTGTAAACCCGGCAATGCTTACCCTGCCACGTCACTTCAGCTGATTTCACTTCTATTCCAATTTTATTAAATAGTATTAGCGAGAGAAATCTAGAGAAATATGATGTGCAGTAAATAAAAGCACATATTATACGTCTGCTTCTATATAGTTGTCAATGTTGTCATATATTAGGGTTTTCTTAGTTATAATTATTACAATCCATCCGAGCCATCGTGATATAATATTGTATTAATTTGTATTGCTCCAAGATGAAATTAACTTATTTTCAATAGTCTGTTGTGATATAGTTATGTGTATTATAATAATATGTGTATCTGTAGCCTGTAGACAACGTCATCAGTGTTATATTATTAAGTACATATCGACCGAAACGCCGGGTTCTCTTAAAATGAATCTCTTAAATGTATGTTATATTTATAAAAGGGCACCGTAGAAGGGGAATTGTTTTATAGGTCATAATTAATAACTTTGTGATTCAATGTTATAATTTGGTGTGGCGCCTGCACTGCCTTAGGTGACATAGCGTCAGCAGGTGATTGCAAATAAAAGTCCTACCATAATGAGAGACTTTATTTACACGCATTAATATAATTATTTCATTTAAATAAGGTATAGGCTTTAACGAAATTGTGACCTGATTTAAAACGATGAAGTATAAAAGTGATGGTTGACCTAAATACTGTATACGTACGAATAAAATACTAAATTAATATGGTGTTAACAATTATTTTGGAATAAGCGTCTCAATGAAATTACGACACCTTAAAGGCCTAAAATTTACAATTTTATAACAATTTTATCCACGCTATTTGAATTATTGCGAATTACATGAATTGAAAAATCAAATTTGACTGCAACTTAAATGGAAATAAATCAATCAAATCGGCTTGGTATGTGTGAATAATGTTGTTATTTTAATCAATACTGCAGTCTTGTAATGACTTTCATTAAAAAAAAACACGTTGAGAATACGTTGATACTTGATAAGCATAGAGCGTTTAAATTACCGGCTTTTGTTTTGTTATAAAATATGAAAATATGTGCCATCAAACCCTAACGCATTTTAACTCCATGAGAACATTCGGATCAACATTTATAACTGCGATTGATTTATTTTTTATAAATGTATTATCCTACATAATATATTATTATTACTACGTAGTAAAATGAGCATAGATAAACATGGCATACTGTGGCTTCCAGTAGCGTTCTCAGGAATTTTCAATGTGGGGGGCTCTGAAAATTTACTAGAATACGAAAGTGGGGGCTCTGCCCCCCACACCCCCTGTAGTTATAAGAATTACAAATTTTGCACTATTTAAAAAAATTATATATATTTTAGTTAAATAAATATAAAACTACTAGAACTAAGAAGTAAACTAGTAAATACTAAATACTATAACACATAACACAGAAACGAAAGACTTTAATTAAGCATACATGAATACGAAATCTGTACGTTAACGTTATCATCACATATTCACATTATCACAAATCACAATACACAATAAAACCAAATTATTAATTTAAAATGTGTGTTGATAATCGTGGTAGGTACTGGTAACTAATGAGGTATTAACCACTATATTATAATCAGTAAAATCAATAATCAATTATTATTTTTATTTTTATTTAATATCATCGAGATAGATAACAATATTGTTATCTATCTCGATGTTTAATATATTAATTTAATCACTTAATCAATAACCACGATATTGCTGGTAAAAAAAATATTGTATTGTGATACCCATATGAAATATAAAAAATACGGCCAATGGGGGTCATGGGTTTGACCCCCGTGAGTACGCCACTGGTGGCTTCCTCAGAAATGCTATTATTCTTGATTTAAATTTAATATGACAGGCTTATGTGCACTCGTATACATAATCATTTGTAACAAATTATTATGTATCTATAGGTATCAATATGTTACTCATAAGTCATTATAAATGTCTGCATTCACATGAATATAAGTATCAGTGACTTAAAATAGTCATGATTTATTTCGGTACCTGGCTTGACGTCCCGTTTCCCATACAGCGCATTTTTAAGGTGATTATATTTTTTAAATGTTTGATGATCGTATTATCAAAAATATTTATACATAATAAACGTATTTGAAACGCTTTCTAATAATCTTTTAAAATATAGTTTATATATTTTATAATTATACGTAAAATATATTAAAAAATGATTATAAATGTAACCCACTGCTTTGTGATGAAAAAATTATGTGGACCTTCCCCTTAGCATGAACAATTCCAAAATAAGCCACTGTATATAATGCTCAGTATATTGGCACGTAATTTTGAATTTATAGTACTTACATACATGGCATTGTGTTTATAACGTACAGTATATGCTGTCTATAAAGATAGATTAGTAAAATCCAAGTTAAACCTCGGTAATATAGTAGAGTAATGCGTGGAATGACGGTTTTTTAAAATGATATATAAAATAATATAAAGTATTATCAACCTATACAATTAAATGGATTATCGTAGTTTTATATTTTATTGTATAGATACAATACATTATTATAGTGTCCATACTTCTAGGTATGTAAAATCCATATTAAGCCTTGCATTGTGCAATTGTTACATATTATGAAGTAGTCCGTTGATGTTTATCACATTATCCAGAATTCAATAATTTTATAATTTAAAAACAAAATGGATGTTAGACTTAGCATGCTTTAAACATCACCAAAATATATCTATATACATCTAAAATATAGCATTATTGATTGAATCTTGCCAGTTGCCAAAGACACGTAGGTACTATGTTTAAAAAATCACCGCAGTAACATAAATCAAACATTAAAAATAATAAAATGGTCCATCCTACCAGGATGGTTGAGTTACACTGAGTTGTATCTTTTGCGAGTTAAACACAAAAGGAGTTGAACAATCACAATTTTTCGAGAGTTGTCATATTTTACTGACAACGAAATGCGTGGGATTAGCTAATAGTTTTATACATGGAAATGTCATTTAATTGTTATGATATAATTAAATACAAAATTCTCATTCAATAAAAAATAAATAAACTGTAACTTACACAATTTCAATAATTGTAATAACAATTAGTACATGATTTAATATAAGGATAGAAATAATTAAATGTATATGTAAATAAATCCAATGTTCAATATGATATAGGTGCCTGTTTATAGAAAAATGAATTTCTAACTATAAGAAAATAAGCTCATCTGATCATAATAAGGGTTAAAATTAACTACATAATATAGGTATATAATTTTCTAGTTTTAATTTTAAATCGAAATTTCTACATGATAAAGTACCCACCTGCAAGTCGATCATCCCTCCTAAATACGTCTCTGATTATAAGTCATTATTATTTGTTGGTACTTTATTATAACATAATACCGAAAGTTAACCATTTTTAAAAATATGCAGCATGAAGAAATAGAATTTTATATTTTGTACTTATATATCATATTATAATATAACATCTCGTCGCGTGATACAGGAGCGTGAGATATTTTGTTTAGGATTTTACTTAAAGTGAAGCACATATTTTTTACTTAATACCTATACGGCTATACCAACATTATAAATTATAAATAATTAAATGTACGTAAATAAATCCAATGTCCAATAGGTATAATATATAAGTGGCCTGTATATGGTCAAAATTAATTTCTGATGAGTAGAAAATTGAGTTCTGATCATAATAAAGGTTAAGGCTGAAAACTAATTGTTTTTTTCGTGCATTTAGAGCCAGAAACGGAAGAAAAAATATACTTCCAGAAGTTAAATTTTAATTTTGAAAAATATTTGAATCCTTTATTTTCTTTTTTAGGTTATGTAGAAAATGGATTTTAATTTTTTTTTTATTATTTACACTTAAGACGTAAAGGCAAATTAAAAAAAAATTTACTTATTTGGTACTATAATAATTAAACAATACAAAAACAAATCAAAAATCCATATCCTACACAATTTGGAAAAGAGAATAAGGAATTCAAATATTTTTTCAAAATTAAAATTGGACTTCTGGAAAAATATTTTTTTTCTGCCAATTGGTCTAAAATCTAAATGAACGAAAAAACGATCCGTTTTCAACAGCCATAATATATTATAGTTTTAAATCGAAATACATGTTAAAGTGCCCACCTGCAAGGTGACCTCCACTCCTAAATACATCTCGGCAGATTATCGTCTACGTCATAATTATTATTCGGTATTTGGTTATTACATTGTATTATAATATCGTATCGAACGTTTCCATTTTTAAAAATATAAAAAATTATATTATTTTCTACTTATATATAACAGTAATATATTACATCTCGTCAAACAGTCGTAGCGGACTACGATGTTTCACAGACGATCGCAGAAATGGCGGGAACAAATAATAATTCATCTATCGTTTGCGTGACGATCGGTGCGCAATAATATTATAAGTAATGCAACACGCACAACCGTCCGTGAATCCGGTCGGAACAAAAAAATTTCGAAGACGACCCACCGCGGAGCAGAGGATGGACGATATATTATAACGGTTTATCGCATATTACGCGCCGCCGCACGCTATTAAGAGGTCCAATCGTCCGCCCGCTTGTGCTGAGTTGTGCGTGACCATATTATGATATACATATACCTGACATAGGTTAGGTCCACAATACAATATAATATGTCTTACGTGTTAGCGTGATGTGCGTGCGAACACTGCAGAAATCCGGTCGGTCTTCATAACGCGTCATCGGAGGCGGCATTTCGTATATGCAGTGTATGGGCGCAGAGGTGACCTGCAACAGGTCGATCGGCAGATGAGTGTATTCGAGACGATCGCAACTAAAATTAGATCAATGAGGGCAATAATAATATAACTATGAATAACGAAATTATACGCTGAGAACAAGTAGCTACAAGTGTGTACAACTATGCAGCTATCTACGTACGTAATCTGATGGATATCCCGTGTTAACGTCACGTCCTTTATAGCGTTCGTATGATATAGGTACATTGAACCAGTCAGCTTTATATAATTATAATATTATTACATACTATTAACTACGAAACGTCATTTTAGACTTCCGTTCAATTTTACGATTAGTTATTTAGTATCGCATTCGTTTTTGTGAATCGCGGACATTCCCCCGACTATTTTCGGTGTAGTATAGTAGGACATTTTCCCGTCGGTACATTCTTCCCCCATTTTTTTTTAAAGTTTACTACTTAATAATATTATATATAATTGATCATCGAATATGAAATTATTATTTTTTAACACATATTTTTTAGCCTTTTTTCATATATTTCTTTTTTTTTTTTTGATAAACTGTACCAGTTAACTAAAAGTTATTAGTAAAAAATAATAAATAATGTTTAAAACAATTTAGGTAAAAATATAATTTTAAATAAAAAATGTTCGAAATAAAATATAAAAGTACAATAGTATATACTAGTATACTGAATGAGGCGAGTAACATTAAAATATAAAATTGTGTCCAAAACCCAATCGATTGCTAAGACTTTATTATTAAGATAAAATTCTTATACAATCTTACATCGTCATAAGCATTGAGTGAAGATTTAATATCAAAACTGTTCAAAACTGTTTAGTAGTACCTATTTTAGTGGCTTGTATACGTTTTAAAATAAAAATTCTTGTTATAATTTATTTTTTTGTTGTCATGGATAAAATATAAATACTTAAAACAGACATTAGAGGTTTCAAAATTGTTTTTGAAGACTGTATGTATACAAAACAAAAAAAAATCTTGCCAAAAACAAAATTAGATGGGAGTATTTGAAAAAAAAAAGAAAAATTGTAATGGCAGTGATTACAACTGATCAAATGTATTGAAATTGAAAAATATCGAACACGAGAACTATCCACCATCCCCAGTGCAAGTAGAATTAACAAAAGTCATGTTGGATATGAATACTAAAGCTCAAAATAATTTTGATACTCCCTCCAGATTTTTCGCAGAAGAAACGTCTTATTTATCAAACGAAGAATTTATTTTATGGACAGATGAAAAATCGGTCATAAGATCACTAAGAAGAATTTGTAATAAAAAGTATCCTTGGCAATGCTACTTTATCGGAATTTAAAATAAATGGTATTTGGGCTACTATGGGAGGGCCCGAAACAAACCGTTTTTGCATCTCTCGAAGGAATGTTCGAATTGTCAAAATCGGTTAAGTGGTGTATGGATGGGATATTTTTTACTTGTCCTAAAGAATTTTATCGAGTATACATAATTCATGCATGTGTTAAAAACACATAAACTCCATGTGTTTATGCTTTATTACAAAAAAAAAACTAAAGAAATCTAAATTGAACTTTTATAAAAACTTAGAAGTATGTTGTCTGAGTTGAAGTTAAAAACTGTATTGACTTTGGACAATCCACGATTCAAGCTATTGAATTAGTATTTGTCGACGTTAATATTCAATGTTGTTATTATCATATACTCCTCAAAGTATTTGGCATAAAGTTCAAAACATAGGATTAGGTACAAAATATAAGGAAAATTATGGTTGGCATGATGAAAGGTTTAGCTTTATTGCCTCTGAATTGTGTTTATATATTATGTTTATAATATTGTCACCATTACTACTATTATAATTTATAATATACGTTTTGTTATATTTATTGTTTAGGTATGTCTGTGCTGTATCATTTATTAAATGATCTAAATGATAATTGATAAAGATATCGATGAACTGTTGTTGTACTTTTATAATCTTGTACACCGTTCGACTTATATACTTCGGAATTGACTTATAACAGCAATATTATATGAAATTATATATTATTATAATTGTTAAATAGTTTATTATGATACAAATTTTTGAAAAAAATTTATTCATCCTGCCGTAGTATTACCGATAGAAAATAAACTTCTAATATTAATATAAACAAGGCTTAAGTGGGCAGGCCACTCTTGGCGTAAAGAAGGTTCTTTGTTGAGAATAGTACAGGAGGATGAACCACAAGGAGACGACCGCTCCGAAGACCGAGACTAAGATAGAGTCTAAAAAGACGTAGAGAAAGTGAGACCAGGGATGGATTGAGTGGTTGACATCATTGGATAGAGCAATCTGGAGACAAATTTGTTGGACGACATAGTCTTGAAGGCCGAAGTCACGAAAGAAGAAGAATAGTAATATAACCAAGTGAAATATTCTTAAAAATATAGGGTGACATACCGTATTCACTCCGCGCTCAGAATCGGTTTTCGAATGGAATGATTTGTCATCGAAATCAAATTTAACAGATCCATGACAGTGACCTACTGTGATGAGGTACACTCGACTGCCCTCATAACCTGAAGCGGAGCGGTTTCCAAGTTTTTTTTAAAAATTTGAATTCGAGAAGAATATTATTTTAGTATTAATGTATAATATACTTCTTGTTGACATGTACATCGTACATGTATAAGAATAACATATTTATTTGTATTTAAAGTATCTTACTTTTTTTGTGTTACGAATTTACGATGTTGTACATGCAATAAACGATGACATGACATAGTGTCGTGATGTCATATTAACATAAAGAATAATTTAATAAAAAATAATTGGAAAATTGTGTGCCAACACAATTAGTTTATCATTGTGTACGAGCGAATTAAGGACAATGTCGTAAAAGTCGGTTGCAGTAAATTAATTAACTGCCTTCTCGCTGGCTACTCTTGACCAGTATTTTGTTGTGCAATGTTATCGCTATTCATAAAAACGAATCTGGGCCCGTATAATAATATGTTCATCTACATAGTACAATGATATTTTAGTAGTATCTAACGTACCATCTAAAATTATAATACATTTATTTATATTCAATGGTAGTTTTAATAATTCGCGTGAAGAGATACTATGGAACTGGATTTATAGTATAATATAACTCCCGGTTTGTTAAGCTATTATTTTTTGAAGAAATTAGTTTACAGTTTAACAATTAATATTAATACAAATAATCCAAATACATTTTAATTAAATTTAATATATTGTATTTTGTATGACAATATTGGCATTATTGACACACATACCACTTCAATTTATTATTTTATTTTATAGATAACGGAGGTTGGCAACTTTTTTTAATGTCAAGGGCCAAAAAATAAATACCCAATTTGAATATACCTTTTTTTATTCAAACAAAAATTTAGTTTATTTGATTATACCTACAGCTATTAGGAAGGCAGAAACTTAACCTATAAGTAGGTACTTATATTATAAGGTAGATTAGGTCACAAAGTTTTAATCTGCAATTTCCCGTCCACACTTACTTAGTTCATGGTTTTTATACGTACTGTCTATTTTTATACAAATTATGAATTTTACTCTCGGGCCACATAAAAATATGAAATTTCTATGAGGGACGTGGATGGTCGACCCCTGGTCTAGATCTATATGCAAAATTCTGAAGCCGAGTAACTAGGTAGGTATGAGTCAATTTGTGTGAATATTATATTTTCTTTTTTTTTTGTCATGAACCTTGACCTTGAAATCTTTGAAACTGAATAATTAGTTGGGTGAACAATTTGGTCCAATCAATATGTTACTCCAGATTCGAATAAAATAATAATATAATAAAATAACAAGATAATTTTATCGTTGAACCTGAACAATTATACATGTGTCGAGTCATATTATGAATATCAGAAAATAAATGCATACCTATCCTAATATATATATTAATAATAACTTATAGAAAATGTGATTATAATTTTATACTGAACTGTGTGGAATATGTAAAAAACATAAATGTATTGTCACTATGACAGTATTGTAAAGAGATAATGAGATATTATACTATTATTTAAATATAATGTTTATATACACGGCATGTTCTATTTATACTAAGTCTTTAAAAACTTTTATACTTAATGTATTTGTTTGCAATCATTTTCTCAGTCGATTTGTGTGGTTTATAAATAGATTTTATCTATTTTGAAATGTATAGCAATATTATATGTGCCTATCTACAAAGTTATTAAATTACATATTTTTAAGATCTCTAGTTGCCTATTTACTATTGTTTTTAGTCTTTTGAAGTTCTTAAATGGAATTTTATTCTTAATTGATGTAAAATAGTCTTCAGATAATTGTACAATGTATAAATATTGAAAATATTCAATATTTTTTCGTTTAACACTCATCAAACAAAATCAATGACAGTGGGTAATATGATATTATATAACTTAGTCATTTTGTATTTTTAATATATTGTGTACCTAAAACTTATTTGACTATTCTTATCGAAATTTTACTTTTATATATTTACACAAAAAATACGTTGTAAATCAATTGGAAAAAAAGTTTTACATTCAGTTTTACCTATATAGCCTTATAAATGTTTATGTGCAAATATTCTCTGTGAAAAAAATTTCGTACTATTAACAGGTACATACAAATTATTTATTTTATACTATTTCATGTACAATATATACAAGCAATATATTATTGTTAAGTAGGTATTGTATACATATATAAACTATAAGATAATTACGATTCGTATTCCGTATAGCGAAATTAATAACGGTTGTTTATGTCTATTTATTTGTATGATCATTAGGCAAAATAACATACTTAGGTACCTATATATAATAAATTCAGAATTCGAAAATATTAGTAGTAGTATGCAAAGGGGTCACCAGGAATTTAAATATTTTTATAGCAGGGAGGGGGGGACCAATTTTTCATTCTTAATATTTTTTATCTTTTTAATATTCTGATTTTTTCAGACAACTTGTCTCGTTAATAGGTTTAGTACACATAATGATTATTAATTTTTAACTACTTCAAAATAATAAAGTATTGTTCATATATTTATTAGGTATATAAAAACACAATACAACCAGTCCACTCAACCTATTCTGTATTAATAGGAAACATTCTGTGTACTCTGAGAAAATAGAAGGGTATTGATGTGGTTATTTTCTGTCTTTGTGTAATACGCGCTTTTATCCAGTTTTGTAAGAGGTTAGGATAGGTACCTATGTTGTATCGCCGTTTCATTGCGAATATTTGCCTATTCTTCGAAAACCATGGAGCTTATCCTTCGTTTAATTCACATAATCACATACGTTTACGTGTATGATTAAAAAACTATCGGAAGCGGTGGTGCAATGCTATTGTAGTATAGGCAATAACTTATAGCAAATTAAAGACAAATAATAATAATAATACTATGAATGTTTTCAAGTGTGTAAGCACGCTATGGAGATATACATTTTTGGGTATTACATTATTATAAGTGCTACGTATAATAATACCTATATATAAACTGTGACTATTACGCATAACGAAATCCGATAAATATAATATAATATTAATATACGCGAAGACTTCTTATTGAGGAAATATCTCGCCCTTGAGCCATTTCCTCGTTCAAATTGCATTTCGTAATGGCAGCGTGTACATTGTATACATTATACCTATTAGTATATAATATACCTGTCTGCCTATACGTGTGCAAGTGTGTTATGCTCATATACAGCTCATAGTATGGCCGTATGGGTCCGTTGAACTCAATCTCGAGCAACATCCCAATGTCACAGCACCGTGGTAATTATTTATAACAAAAAATACAGTCGTGATAAGACATTACAATTATTAGGTTCGGAAAGTCGAATAATATGTAGGCATACAATGTATTATATTTGAGTGTTTGAATAGATTTTTAAACTTAACCTCTGTAGAATTATATAAGTACCTATATAAACACTCGTCCGCTGACGCACGTAATATGGCGTAGACACTGTAAGTAATTCATAAGAGTGCAGCACACGGGTGTGGCTTGTAGGGCTGTAACCACACCTAAATTATTTTTCATTTTAAGGTTGGCACCTAAAAATGGGGCGAAGGAGATACGCATATTATCACGACGACGAAATCGCATTTCAGAACTCGGGAGATGCGAATAATTTAATTTATATATTTAATTTTCATTTTTTGATATGTTTATGTATGCATTTTTTAGTGGTATACTTTTTTGGTAGTTTGGAGGGCAGTGTGAAGTTTTGGGTGGTCGAAAAATGGTAGCCAAATCTGCTACACGAGTCTGCACACACCTGAGGTAAGTACCTATACATGGATTGTGAAGAGTCTGTTTCCCGAGAGACGTACCAACAGGAAATGTTCAGAAACAGAATGCCAATTCGAATTCTTCTTTTCGTTTTTTTTTCTCAGTACATCGCAGCGTCGTAGATGCCACTGTATAGATCTTGCGGCGGATCAAACGGAGCAACAATAAAACTTATGGGTCGATCACACGCGAAACATAATATAATCAGTGCCAAATGTATTATTATGTATTTATGTCCAATATGGCAACATGCGATTGTGATGTGTTAGTGTGCGTTATAGCAGATATAATAACAATATTATAAATTATGATTCATATTAGGTACACTCGCGGTGTTTATGAAACTCTGTGTGTACATGTTACGAATATCATCGTAACGTGCAGCAACCATCGGTTTATAGACGAATGTCGTGAGACGAGAACGAATAGAAGTTCTTTGTAAGTAGCTAGTTTTGTATTGTTTGCAAGTGCATATTTTTTAATAATAATATTACAACAATATTATACATATACGGAATACGTTTTCATAATAATACGGATTTATATAATTTATTATTAGACCTGAGACTCGGAGCGCATTCTCAGCTTAAATTATGAACCAAACAAATCATCATATGTTCTGCCTGTCAAACAGATGTTTATTTTTTTTTATAATTCTCACACAACTTGTTTATCCTCGCGGTACCTACGTCGTTTGTTATACTCACAAAAACCCTGTGTTACGAACGCCTTGAATGAAATATTATTATAATTTATAACAAGCATTGTGTTTGTATATCCTGAATTTCCCGAGGAATCAATCATCATTATATAATTCTCTTCAAATAAAAATAAAAACAATATTACTGTAGTAATTTATTCATAATTGCATATTTGTTTTTAAATTTGTTCGTTGTACCTACTTATTATAAATTGTATAATATACTTAAAAAAGTAACATACTAATACGTGACCATAATATTGCCCACATAGTTAGTACGGATTAACGATATAAGTATAAAAGTCGTTATAGGTCTCTAGCGGTGCTATCCACCCTCTAAGTGTATCAAAATTGGCTACGCGGGGCAAATATCCTCATTAGCCTCATTAAATGCAGACCTGTTTAGTACAGTACAATAGTACATAGGTAGTATAAAATGATTTGTGCATATTAGTATAAAATAAACCTATTTCATTATCATCTCTGCTCTTTTTTTCTTCTTAAAACTACAATTCAAATAATAAATATATCATAGGTAAGTACTTCGAAACTTGAATAGTTCCAATTTATTAGCAACGCGTTAGCTCATATAGTTTAATCGTATTTATTTCGTTTAATTATCGTGGGCCCAACAAATATACTAATTATTATGTTTACTAAATATATAATAGTGATGTATTAACCTATATTATGCTAAAATCACTAACCTTACTGAATTGTTAATTATGAAAATAGAAAACAATTTTAAACCAAATTTTTTTGTTATTTAGCGATACCTTAGAACGTTCAAAAAAAATGATTAACACTGTAGCAAGCTGCAACGCACTATCTCTTTCCCAACGCGATTATTATGTCTAAATCAAAAAACATATATTATAAATTATAATAACACTAAATCTTGCGCCAAGGTGAGCAATTCAATGCTGAAGTGCTCCCACTGACTTATAGCCATTGTCCAATGCCCATTAGTGCCCTGCTGGAGTAAAGTCCAGCCAGCATTTGAGCCTAATTATGTATTGGTTGCGATCATCGTGGTCGTTATAATATTATAGCTGGATATTATGCACAGTATTATTTCCAAGAGTTTCCCTTTTTAAATATTTGTAGATTGTCAGCTGTCGCACATGCCAAATATGTACCTAAACGTCACATCTCACGGAGCCCCGATGGTAATTATTGTGTGTACACAAACTTCATAAAATGCATATTGAATCGTGTTCGAGTTGTTATTATAAATTATAATACAAACACAAATATTAATAATAATAATAATAATATGTTCATGTTGCTAAAAAAATGAAAGTGGTAATGCGTTATAGTGGTAAGTGTGTTATCGATATAGTAATATTTTCGAAAGTGTATATACCTATATAAATTTATGTATGTAATATAATATCGAAATACGAGATAAATGTGACGTATGTTGTTGAACTTTCAAATATTAAATACGAAAATCACCGGATATACGTAAATTATCGTAACAATATTTATTGCAAAGGAATAATAAGAATAGAAAAGTCGCATTAAAAATTCTTATAAGAAATTTATTTTTTATTTTCATCTAAATACGAATATTATAATAATATAACTAGCTGATATATTATGTTTACACAAAAACAACATAATTTTGATATTTTAATGTCCCTTCAAAAAACTATCGATTTTATTGTAATCAGTCTACATATTAAATTATTATGCGCAATAATAATTTTTATATTTATTTCTCTATTATATAGGTGTGATCTGGTAAAGCAAATAGTTTCTTCTATTAGTTTTTCGTTCAATCGTCAACGATTTCACAAGATTATTATAATTTTTTTTTAATTTAATTCAATTCAACTTAATACGTTACTCAATTAACTTTATACTTTTTTACCGTGTTCGGCGTTGTATTTTTATTAAATTAGATGGTTAATTTTAAAAATACTAATTGACCATCTATATAACTTACTAAAGGCTTAAAATATAATATAGATTTATTATTTCGTATTATATGTATTTTATACATTTTGGTATGATATGGTAATTTACTATTGTGACGTGGGTAGATCGATTATTACCTTTGAAGTTTGAACCTACCATTAGTACTTGGTCATATCAATGATTTTATTGTAGATACCTACTACCTATAATATTAAATCAATGGTCATAATATTACTCACATTATACTAAGACATATTATGCCTAAATTATTTTATTTATTCGTCCCATTGAATTTAACTAAGATTCTTAATTGGCATCCTTTTTTGGTTTATAATGAGTATAACTACTATAACTATTAATTAATTTATATTTGCATTTCCTACTTTAATTATCTTATATTATGTTAGACCATAACTTTTTTCGATTTAAGGTTAATTATAGTATATTTCTGACCTTCTGATTATTACGTACCTACTTAACCTACCTATCACTTCGTCCTTCAGTACTAATTATTTTGATATTTTTAAACAACGTGGTGTTATGTTACTGCGTTTTTAATTATATTTAATCATCTGAAATTGAGTCCATATAAATTAACAAATTGCGTTAACTTTTAATCATAAAACTATTTCAGTCACTGTCTAACGTTGAATACAAACAAGGTAATATATAGTATAAGTACAATAAATAGTATATTATATTAATATATTATATACATAATACATATACTTGAGTATAATACGCTTTTAGATTATATTTGTATCATTTTGAAAACTACATGGTTATGAAATGTTATGCTAAATGTCTGCCTTTATAAGTTATAAATTATGTGGACTAAGGAATTGTTTCTTATGGGAGGTACCTACCTACCTGCCGCACGCTGACTCCATACCAATATATTTTATCCAGTGTAAAAAAATTGTTTTCTTTTAAAGCCATCTCAACTTGCATCATTTACAGGGGACGCGATACAGATAAAACATTCAAAGAATTTTAGTATAGCTTAATAATATTATGTTAAGTAGTATATTATTATAATAAAAACTAAAACTTTGTTTTAATTAAATAGTTGCTTCCAGAGTTTCAAATAGTTTTTCAAGGATTTGTAATATATTTTGATTTTAAAGTATTTATTTAGTAAATTTGCCATCATTTTATATTATAAAAAATATCTCGTAATTTAAAAGGAAATTCGTTGAATATAATATCGATATATTTTCTTGACGTGCTATTATTATATTATCCATAAAAGTCTGTGAAGCATTAATTATTAGAGAACTCGGGAAATTCTTTAGTGGCATAATGTTTCACATTTATCACGGATTTATTAAAAATTAAATGATGGATGTGCCCTTAATTAGTTCATAAAAGTAATACATACCCACTACATAATATTATTATAAGCTGTAGGTATGGTACGATCATCAATTTATCGTATTACTTATACTTGTTCTTATTGGCTCAATAATTGTAATTTAAAACGGTTAGGTATATTATTTAAAATTAATGTATTAGTAATACCTATCGACAAAATAAGTTCAACGGCCTGCTCGCTGTGCTATGATATCATATCACTACAACATACCTGGCCAGTCTTCTCTAGGTTCACACGTTTAACAAGGTCGTCACTTATAATATGAGACGAGTGTACGACCATTAATTAAATATATTTTTATTCAATATCTCAATATCTGGTACCTATACAACACAAATCACAACGATAAGCCGACATATTATTTATTTATTTAATATTGACGGGCTAATTTAAGATATAATACAGTAATATTGGTATTTAGAATTATTACCAATATAATATACAAAAATCTGGTAAGTGGATGTCGGTCTGCTGTACAGTAGATTACAAGTAGGTCACTCTGTATATTGTATAATGGATGGTATTAAATTTGAATTCAATGATATAATATCATTGTATACGAAAAACGATTCTGAGCGGAGACGGTATGTCAGTTTAGGATGTTTTAAATTATATTGATATTGTTATTATGCGGTAAGTCGAATTAATATTATCGCTTCTATATTGTTCTATGGTTATATTAAACTGTAGATTACATGGATAGGCCATATTTTGATTTTTCAGTTTCATATTAATATATCCACGAATAATATATCTTTTAAATTACAATAAAATAACCAAAATCGTTAATAATGATTTTAATATGTGATTTCGTTCAGATTTGAACTTAAAAAAAATAATCTGTAAAAAATAACTGTGTTTATATATTTTTTAATTTTTAGATTACAGTATGTACTATTTATTAGAATCTTTGTTTTACATTTTCAATCCTTAGTTATAAAAACTGACCATTTTATAATTGTTTACTTACAATGATTGATAATTTATAAAAAAAAAATTGTGACTACAGATTTTTAATATTTTTCATCTGCCTTTGAAACTATATATTAGAAGCCTACTATTAAATTTTCAAGATTTTTTACCCAACAAATAAAATTTTATTGACATTTATACAAAAAAAAACTAAAAAAATTGGAAACTGAAAATGTCCGTTAACAGCTCAAAGTATGTCAGAATATTTTGAAAATGCTATGGTGTGTAGAAAATGCTTATATAAACATTCAGTCAAAATTTCATGTATCCACCGTCATTTCTTTAAGAGTTGTACCAAAAATCAAAATCGATTTTGTCGAAAATTGGTTTTCTGTAAAAATTCCCGTTTTTTCCTTAATTTTTCATTTGTTTTTTACGGCGCTTTTGAAAACTACTGGGAAATTTTAACTTTTGACCCCCTAAAGTACCAACTAGTTTCACTTTCCTATCAGAAAAAGTACTATTGAAAAAATTGAAGCATTTTTACTGTCCTAAAAGGTGATGACAGACACAAAAAAAAAATGAAAAAAAAAAAGAAACACACATCATTGTAAAATCAATACATTCATCACTCAGTTCAGAATCTAAAATATACATAATATATTATATGAATACAAAATAAAGAAGAAAACAATTCATAATTTGTTGAAAACAACATGATCGATTTTAGAGTAAGCGAAGGAGGTGTCTTGATTGACCTGTCTCGTACATCGAGTGAGAGGTTCATTATTCAGGTAATCAGTGGTGCATGATATGGTACAGTGAAAGAAGCAATGTTAAGCGCGCTCAGGAATTCTAAAGCTTATGTGTTGAAAGAGAGAGGGAGAATCAATTTTATCACATATGATATTCTGAAGGAATGTTAAGTCACCACGATCGGCTAGAGATAGTAAGTTCATGTTTTGGAGCACTGGGACATGAAGCGGATGAGCGATATTCAAATTGAACCCTGCAGCGAAGCTATTTATACTTTGTCAGCACTCGGGAAGTCGGAAACGGCTGAAAGAAACACGTATAAACATGTACATTTATTTATTGGAACTTAACTATATAACTTATATACAGTCTTATAAAAAATACTTTTGAAAATACTTTTAAAATACTATTATAAAAATATATTTTACGAATACTTACAAAGTATTTGAATACAAATATAAGTATTTTCTTTAAGTTTATACTATATACTATTATATATGTATATTGTATATCATATATTATCAGTATAGCCATATAGATAACCTATATTATGTTACTAGTTTGCTACTTGCCATAGATTTTAACAATTTGAAAATACAGTATAAAATCGAGCAAAATAATATTTAAAAAAATAATAATCAAAATGAGTATTAATATTTACAAAATTTTGTATTCTTTTTAATAACATTGTTTTTTCAATATAATTTTTATTGATGTCAAATTGTCGTGTAAAATAATTAATAAAACGGACTTTATGGTATTTAAATACAAGTATTTACATTTTGTTGAAAATACTTTTAAACAGTATTCAGAATATTTAAAAAAATTGTACTTAGAATACCAAAAAATACTTCAAAAAGTATTTTAATACAAGTATTCAAATCCTTGTATTCGAATACTGTACAAGACTGCAGTTATATATTTAAAAAAATGATCGACAGTAAATTTTACTTTCGATAATTTTTTTTTAAAAATGCAAATTAAGCGTATATGAACAAAAAAATCAGCAAATGCTATCATTTAATAAATAATACTACTTATGTCGACTTATATGTGCAATTTGAAAAACAGTCGTTCGAGTTTTTTCTCTTTGTTCCGAGTGTGCTTTTAAATATTGTGCTGCAGTACACACATACAATTATTCACGCTTTTTTTTTCTCCTAAGTGAAATGCTATGCTATGGCCTATGAACCACTTCCATAAATATTCCATTCACATAATTTTTCCACATGACTAAATAATCCAAATAGTGTACATTAAAATATAATAGTACAATATAATTTATATTTTATGAAATATGAACGGCGTACAAAAAAAGCCATTATTTTTGTATTGAAAAATGTTATGACTTAAGCCTTATTACAAAGCTGTGTTTAATTTTATAATATTACAAATGCTTCAAAATGTTCCACAATTCTTAGTCAGTGGTATTTTATGAAATAGAATTTATACCTCATACCCTTTATACCTTATAAGTATAAAGTGTTTCTAAACGAAAAATACGTTTTTAACGATACTTACTGTCAAGCCCGGATTAAGGGGGAGGAGTGGGCTGGGAGGTCATATTCCCGGGCCCACAACGTACATCAAACAATAGTGGGCCACTGGTGGGTAGCAGGGTGCCTCTTGACGCTTTCACATTATTCCTTATTATGTTCTCCCATCTCAGAAGTGTATATAACGTCCTCCCAGCGGACTTTTCCCAGTAGGATTTGCTTCTATTACTATGCGTATGAGTGACTACATCAAGCATGCCAAACTCTTTGTAACCTTTTTGTTCTTTACCGTTTCCAGTATACTGGGTATATGGTAGAGCGTTTTTAATTCATCGTTTTTCCTTATTGTCAACTCACAGTGTGGCATGTCACAGTAGCATTTCCTTTACAGGTCCAAACATCTTTCGCAGTATTTTCTTCTCCAGAACTAAGAGTTTTCTTTCATCACTTTTTCTTAATGGCCATCTCTCGGCTCTGGTCGAGATTACTGGTCGCATTAATCGTATTTCGTTTTGAATTTATAGTTTTTAAATAGGAATGTAAAAATATGTGTACATGCCGATAAATAATGTGTGAAAAAAATATTTTATATAAGTAAGAATACTTATACGGTAGGGAACGATGATTTCTCTGAGAAAGATATTTGAATGGATTTTCGAAAAATAATCGTAAATTTAAATATATACCTAGCTATTGAACCGAAGAAGATACTATTTATATACTATTTCACTTGATATACTCAGTAATTCAGTTCGTGTAGCGTGCGAGTGTAGAGATAAAGTGTTTGCAGAAAGGAAAGATTATATAATATTATACGTTTATAACAGAACGTTTTATTTTATAAAATAAGTTTATGATATGTTCATAAATGGTTGCCATTGGTTACAGTAATAATAGGAATTATAGGTTTTTTATTTTTATTGGTTGCCATTGCAACCTACCATGGTATCAGATACTATATTTCAATGTGGGCTGCGGGGAATATTATCTAATAAAATAATGAAAATATGCTGCAATAATTTCTAGTTAAATTGGCTATAACTCTATTAATATTGTTCAAAATGATTTTAAAAACACAGCATGTGCGTCACATTTCCAATTAGATGATTGTATTTTCATACTTCATTATTTAATTACAAATTTGCTATGCTGTCCCAAGAAATCTTTTTCGTGAACCGTGTTGCTTGCTGTAATAATATTATGGTCAGACTTTTTCGCATGGGTTTTGCCTATGTGCGCATTTTAAGGCGTTCTTTTCTTTTTATGCTCTGCGAGACCCTGCCGGATCGTTGGATAATTAATAATATTATGGTCCGTAGTTTTTACGTGTGTTTTGCCTATATGTGGATTTTAAGGCTTTCTTTTCTTTTTATACTTAGCGCGATCCTGCTGGATTGTTGGATAATTATGGTCCGGCAGTTTTCACGCGTGTTTTACCTATGTGTGAATTCTAAGGCTTTCTTTTCTTTTTATACTTAGCGCGACCCTACCGGGTCGTTGGATTGTACCTATATTATACAGTATACTATTTATTATATAGAGAGAAATGATAATAATATACATTCCAAAAATCCAGAAAACGTTATGCTTTGACGTAGATACATTATATATTCTTCTAGTCCGCCTCTTCCCCTTTTTTCACCACCGATTATATTTTGAACGAGCCATGTCAAAAATTGTCGACAAATCGTTTCAAAACGGCCACATGCCGGTTTCCGTATGTCACAAGGTTTCGTAATTTAACTCACAGGAAAAATAAAAAAATAAAATCAGATTTTTTATTGCTCTCAGCGATAGGCACACATAATATTGTTATAATTCACTGTGAAAACGGCCATGGATAATGGTCACATATTCACACACTTCAATCGCTCGGTACACATAATACATACTTACAAGCATAATGTGACATATTTTTTACGTCGCGCTAAGTTTTGTACGCTTCGAAAATTTGTCTTTAAGATGCAATCGATCGAACAACGATGTTATTCAGTCACGGCGATTATTATATACGTATTGAAAAATCCATATTTATACTTATATGACTATTATATATAATGGCGTATGTTAATGTATGAATTCATTGTATTTGTATAAAGATTTTAGTTAAACGCATCGCATCTCTCAATTTCTGTACGCTCACGCTGTTTAACTATTATTTATGAGCGTCTAAATTTAAAATACACCGAAATATAAATAACACAATAATGTGACCGATTGGCAAAGAAATCTAAAATATTTACCAGATGCTAAAATATATTATATTCTTGAAAACTACATACTTAATGATGTTGTAACCCATTTAAATTTATCGCAGAATTTCAGACACCCGAATACAAATATTATGTAGTATAACTTGCTTAAGCGATGTCACTGTAATTCGTTTAGACCACTAATTTCTCTCCCCTTCAACGGTCCGACACACCTAGAGACGAGACAATAATATCATAATTAGTATATTAATAAATATCTCACTTTATATAAGAGCAACAGGTACCGTTGCAGCCGCTGTGCGCAGAAGCCCGCCGTCAGAAGTTACTTTTATAGTTATGTAGTTATGTATACATAGGTGTACACTGTGGGGGAGGACTTAAAAGGCTTAGCTCTCCTGTAAGGCCCTCAAAATTCCCTTCCCAGATTTTTAACTAAATGTAAGCCTATATATGGTTGGGTATGTAGTTATATGAGACACAGTACATAGTATTATAGAACTGAACTAAATACATTTTTTACAACATTATAGTAACACACTTGTAAATATAAATATAATAATAAAGAAAGATGATATTATAAATTATAATTGGTGTTATTTTCTAAGTAGGGATGGAATATTAGTTTTTCCAAAGGATGGCAACAAATATAAAACCTTAAACTGCTTGATTAAATTAGCGAATCAAATAATATTATACAACTAATCTATAGTCGATACGCGTCTATAAACGACATGTATGTATTTTTCTATAAATCGATACTAAACTACATAACCTGCACACGCAGTTAAGTACTTAGTTTATTTTAGATATAATGTATTATTATACCGGAATTAATGTGTATCTCCACATTTTTTTTATTCATTAATTTTCGTAATGTGCTTGCGTGCGTGGTTTTGTACGCACGAGACATATTAAATACCTACCTAATACCTAATATAATAATATAGGTAATATACGTTCACGCGTTATATGAATCGTACACGAGACCATATTATTATGTGGACATGACGTGATTGTAACAAAACGCATTGTGTGTATATAATTGTGCGTTATGATATAATCAACAAAACAATATTGGTAGTTGTTTATTATTTCAAAACATTTATCAAAACCTGTATCGGTTTGAAAAAAAAAATGAAACCTTTGAAACCTTTGCACACGATTATTGTGGTTCACAACGAGGGAAAATTTGTCCATGGCTGGGAACTCGTTATATATTTAAAACAATATGCTTTTATAATGTATAAACGTTAACGACAGTTTTATTACAACTGTAAGTTAATTGAAATTTGCAGCGTACGATGAGCACATGCAGTATGTGTATATGTATGCATTGAAAACACAATAATTTATGATTCAATTTCTTTTGAAAGACAATATATGAATACGACCCAAATCGATTATTAAATCCAGTTACGGTGATCTAATTACTACTGGTATTCAAATTCAAAATTTCAAGTTTATACTTTTGTTGTTTTTGAGAAATAACGATTGGTATTTGGATTTTATGAATATACATAAAACTATAAAAGTCTCTTTTATTTCTACATTCAATGGTAACCTTAATAATAATATTATATAAAAAGAAAATTATTCGAATTTTGTGATCAAATTCCTGGCCATTAACCCTACCTATACAGCTTGAAAAACGAAGCTATATATATATATATATACTTCCCAAGTCTCAATGAAAATATATGCAAAACATATTGTTCCAATAACCCAATTGCATAAATGGTACCGAAAATTAGCGAGTACTAACAAACCCTGCACAATCGTTTTGATATGTAAGGTCAATCATGCTAAGGTTATAAGTTGCAGCTATAAGTAATTCATTGTTGTTTTGAGAATTTTCAGCATTTTCTCGATGAATAATGGAAAGTTTTTGTCAGCTATATCTGTGTTTGATACCAAAGAAGTGGTACATTAAAAATGTATGAATTTTTTTTTTTTGGAATAGTGTTCACCGAAAATAATCACATTATAACTTCGGCAATAAATAACTCAACATGTTTAAGGAGGAGAACAATTTTAGACATCCCCTCAATAAACGTCTTAATTGCCCAATACACATAAGAATTGCGATTACTTAAGAAACCTGTCGCACGCGGTAATCTATAGAATGGCCTGGCACTTTATGGACGTATTTTTTTCAAATTTATATTTAACTACGTCTAGACAATTGATAGAATCCCAAATTCGTGTCGGGGAAAGTACGTGCACGCGTTTATACGAACGTAGATGGATTTAAAATTTTAAAATCAAGTCCCCACGAGTCTGTGTAATAATGAATAGCTATTATAATTCTGTCACGGTCTCTTCTTAGCACTCGCTAACGAATCGTTTTGTTAAACAATATGTTTTCCAATTTGATAGTTATTTATCTGCCATTAGGTAACTCTTGTCAAGCAAGGTACTCGAGTGTAAAACTCAAATAATGTACCTGTACGCAATTCGAATTTCATCAACGTCAAAATACGCACGAGGCACGTGGAGCATCGAAATACACACATGTATTATACATAATTAATAGTAATATAATAAAATAACAATACAATATTGTATCTATAATAATATCTATTATACACATTGTATTCCAAAGTGCGACACAGCTGTAGCAAAAAATATGGCCTTGACAGTTGATACACTATACGCGCTCACTTACCAATAAGGATAACTCATTAAATTACAAATTTGTGTGCAATACCTGGTGGTGTGTTATATACTTATACATACCTAAATTTTTCGTTTATTTCCGAACGAACAAAAGCGATACACAAAAACGGTCGATAAGTATACAATAATATTATTATATATTAGGCGTATCGTGTACCCATATAATATGTAGGTATAATACACAAGGTTGGACACCACGGAATATCGAAGAGAAAGGTATAACAAAAACGGTTACCTATACCCTTTTTCCCCTTTGGAATTTAGTTTTGTTGATAGCATGCGGCAAATAATCTAAAACCACCGGCACAATATAATGGAAAAAAATTTGATGACATTGTGTATATAATTATTATTAAATTTTTTTTATTCTTCAACAATTGAATAGGCCCCACTTACACATATTTGTGTGTGTGGTGATGGGGGGGGGGGGTCCCATAAATTAGTAATAAAAAAATGAAATACAAATGATTACAATTTGCAATGCACATTTCTCACATAACTAAAATATCAATTTTTCTTTGTTTATATATAATAATATTATACTATATTATAGTGTTGTATAAAAAATCGTGTAAGTACCTAAATAATACAATATATGGCAATAAAACTAAAATTATCGTTAATAGAGGTTCTAATATGAAAAGTATAAGTTTGTGTCTCCACAAGAAACTCCCTAAGGAGTATAAAAAATATCAAGAATTTGAAAATATAGTCTTTAAGTATATTTAAAAATTCTAAAAATCATATTTTAAATAAATGCATTATTGAAGAAAAATAGGGTGAGCATGCTCGGTGAATCACTCGGTGATTTATATATTTTATTTGCTTACTTCTAGCACAGATAATATAGTAAATTAATTATTATGAGTGTTGGTGGGTGTGCTAAATTCGTAGACGGTTATAATTTAGGTAATGTGACGAAAAATAACCATTATACGTTTATTTCTCGTGATCAATAAACAAATAGAGGCACAGTTATTTTGCCTACACTTACAATTTATAACACGAAACCTCCGACTCGTATAATATATATTAATGTATTAAATAGTAATATTAGTTGACTATAAGTTGAAATACAGGTGTATAGCACCGCTCAAGGCCGTAACTATAAATTATTAAATTTTATATAGGATTATGAAGAATAAAAATCATTTACTAAAGTATGAAAACTTTATTGCTAAAAAATGTAGGTAACCCCTGATTCCACGCTTCTGTCAAAAAAATAAGGCGAGGAGTTTAAACTCTTAATCCCAGTCTTCTCCAATATGGCACTGTCAAAAGTGAGACCTTGCAACAAAGTCCAATTTATCGAACTCACTTTGTATGTGCCTACATTATAAATAATAAAATAGGTGTGAGCATACCATTATTATTTATTGTTATTTTAACATTATACTAATTTCGTACTCCGACAAATGTTCGACCGACGTCCTTCGTTATAGTGTTTCAAAATCCATTGTAAAAATCGGGCTACGACAGTGCGGCGCGCGCGCCCGCCAACATATGAATATAATCCGTACACACTTGTTGTTGTTATTTAAAAAAAATTACACGTATAGAGTCTATGCGAGTCTTGTCGAGACAAGTTATATTTAGGTATAGTAGGTACCAAATATAATATATTTTATGCAACTGTTTGTTGAGATATTTTTTTGTTATAAAACATATTAATAATATGTTCATCTCGTTTGTCGGTCATTGTTGAAAATAGCATTCAACATGTGGTTGTCCAAACACAAACAGTTGCACTGGCCAAGCGTGGACTTGACATATACGCTGTCAAAAATTCCAATTGGCCCCTCGGTGAAAATCAAGTCCAATCAATTTTGAAAGTAGTCCAACAATGTCCAACAAGGTACCAACGAATTTGTTGGACGAGCGTTGGATGGATGCCTGCGAAAACGTGGTTAATATATTATAACTATAATTAGTTGACACTGCAGCATATTAATATTTTATATATATTATAGTCATAACTATACAGTAAATTTATATGATATTGATGTGTTCGAAATAATAATAACGTAGGTATTCAATTTGGAAACGAAACTATTCAAGGTACTAATGAAACATATTATATAGTAATGCGTTTACGAGAGTGCTTATATTCGATTCCTATTTATATCATCTTTTTGATACTCGTATAATTTTATATATAGTCAATAATTGTTTAAATATTGTAATTTACATTAGTATTTAATTCAGACTATACGTTAACTAGTTTTAATTTCGTCAACATTCAAATTTAAGCAATAGGTTAGGTATACCAAATAGGTATACCAGAGTTGACACATTCCGGAGCCAAATATGAATTAGGTACATAAATGGAATATGAATTTAATATTATTTACAAACCAGTACAAAATTAAACGTTCATATAGGTAGTCATATATAGTGACGTAGCAAGTGTATGGCGAACTGTGCCTACGCCAGGGGTGCACATTAGTGCTTTAAAATTGGTACTTATTTTTATTCTACCTTCAAAACAACATTTCTTTATTACCTATACGGCTATACATTTTGAAATGTGTATGATTTTGTTTATCTTGTTTATCGTTGAATTCGTGTTTCGGAACGGTGCGTGCGTGCGTGCGTGCGTGCGTGCGTGCGTGTGTGTGTGTGTGTGTTTGTGTGTGTGTGTGTGTGTGTGTGTGTGTGTGTGTGTGTGTGTGTGTGTGTGTGTGTTTTTAAAAAAATTTTATATTATTATTATTATTATTTAACTTCCATATAGGGGTCTACATGCCTACCAATTCAGTACTCGAAACAGTATAACTAAAACATAGAAATAAGTTTTTTATAAATAATATTATCAAATATAAATAAAAAGAATTTAGATGCATTTCCGGCTTACAAAATCTATAAAAATATGGTTGCGACGGGTGTATAAATGTTTGAAACATAAATAATTCGTTTCTGTGCGTCGTAGTATTCAGTACCTACCTAATCAGTCAGCCAAGTCACAACGTACTTTTCGTAATATAATATATTAACTTAACAGTGTGAGATTAATATGTCAATAATCATCCCAGCACTGGAGACTTCATCCAAATTCAATATCTAGTCCGCGAACGAAATTAAGCTCGAAGTTTTCGACGAGCTCCGGTCAAATCGACCGGAAACGTCGGAACGTGGAGATCTAAAGAGTTCGCTAGCGCACAGACGTTATAAATCGATGCCTAAATGCCTAATGTGCAGTCAAACTTCGCAGGTGACGCACCCGAGATCGGGTGGCCGTTTACGACCGAAATTATGCTCGAGGTTTTCGACGAGCTCCGGGCGAATCGCCCGAAATCGTTGGAATGTCGTGACCTCATGAGTTCGCTGGCGCACAGACGTTATAAATCGATGCCTAATGTGCGGACAAACTTCGCAGGTGATGCACCCGATACCGAGTTACCGTCCGTCACATCTATGCGGAGTTGCAAGTCTCGAGTGACTCGCCGTCCACCGAGTTGTCATCAATGACACTTGCCACTGCATAAGTTGGCGAGATCGAGGCTCCGTCAACCGTCTCGTCAACTTTGCCACAGTTTCGGCCAGCACTGCAGTTTGATGCTGCCGAGCCTGAAAACCGTTCGACGAAACCACCGGCCCACGAGGCGGATAGTATCCAGTATACGGTAACCCTCGGCGACCGCAGTGACGCAGGAACCGACCCGACGGGGTAACCGCGGTAGTTCCCAGACGCCGCTCTCTGTGGAGTCGGACGAAGAGATTCGTCCGGCGAATGTTTTGTTGCGGTGCTATTGCAGACTGCATGGACCGCAATGTATGCGGTTGTTTTTCTCGATTATTGTAAAAAGCACTGAAAAGTTGTTTGCCTTTGATCCCGCCTCCACCAAAAGTTATAAGCCACATAGTATTTTCTGCTAACAAACCACCCTCAAAGTGTAAGAGTGAAGTTTTCTTCTGTCTCAAATTTTATGACCGACGGAAAAAAACACATCATTACTTAACTGAATTTTAACACTAGCACTCCGAATCTTGTGAATATCCTGAATAATAATTAAAAATCTTGCACACGTACCATTATCAAGAGGAAAGGTGAACTATCGGACTTATCAATTATCTACATGGAAACAGATGTGGGTAAGTAAATAGTCCTCAATAATTACATTTTTTTTTAAATAAATATGCTGAAAAACAAGACATGTTCATTATAATAAGATTCCTAGTAGCCAGTATAGGTATATAATATTATAATTACAATGAAACTTCCTTAGTTCCAAATAACAAACTTCCATATTTAACAAAATGTTATATTAAATAAAATATTTTTAAGAATTTAGCCTAACCTCTAACCTAACCAAATCAAATATATTTAATTCTTTCTATATAATATAGAAAACACAAAAATTATTTCTATCTAGCTATGTCCTTTAAGCATTCCTAAACTGTTCATCCGATTGCGGAAGACTTTGGGGAAGAAGATATGTTATATTTTGACATTTTGTCGTGAAAAAAGTAAATAAGACGTCCAACTCTGGGAGGTTTTCAAACAGGGAATTTGAGATTTACGATGAAAATTTGTGTTTATAGATGGCGGATATATTGGTTTTAACATTAATTATTATTAAATTATTATTATTATAAATCCTACAAGCCTGTGTATTTTAGTACAGAATGTATCGAGTTCAAAACGTGGTTTTGCTGGAACAATTTTTTGCATTTTTTCTTACTTTAGAGTTCACAAAAACCTAGAAATAGAAAAGCATTCCTGTGTCAGTTAGTTTTCTATAATATGAATTTCTTTTGTGGCCCATGGGCAATGAGCCACGAGACTTCATAATATGGAAGTTCTGCACTGTTTAACCTACCTAACTTATTCATAAAAATGAAATAATTTTTTTTGCATGGAATGTTAAAATTATGGCTGTTGATTTAATGTATTAAGAAACCTTCAAAATGTATTTTTAAATCTCTATCAAATTCACTATAAATTGCACAATAAAACACGAAAAATGCATTAAAATTAAAACTTAAATTCATATGAAAATCTATTAAGTTATATTAAAAAAACTATATTTTGATCGGTTTAAAACACTTAAAAAATAATTCATAAAATGTGTATAAAAAGTATTAATTAAATATTGAAAAAGAAGGTAATAAAAAAATGAAAAATTTACCTACAATGGCTAAAAAGAAAAGTCTTTTTAATCAGTTTTATAGTTAAATAAGTTTATAAAACGAAAAAATATGATTCAAAATTGAGTTTGTTTTTAAGAAAAATATGTTTTACAAAAAGTTAAAAAGAATACATTTTCCTACAAATTCAAAGCCCAGGTATTGATAATATTGATTTAAATTTATAAATTATTTTATTTTATTAATTAAGATACCAAATGTAATGGATAAATGAGGAGTGTACAAAGCCCGTCCCGACTTTTTCCTCTAAAGTTTGTTGAGCGCTTTTCAAAAATATCTTATTATCATAATTTTAAGTCATTTCGAAACAACGTTTTTGGAAAAAAACTTTTTTTTTTAATTTTATATATTCTGTAGCAGAATATTATTGATTAAATCGGAGTAATTTAGATCTATAAAAATCAAATTTTGAACAAGTGGTTTATAACCTAGTTATAACTTATAAATATTTTAATTTTTAGAAAATATTTATTTTTGACGACTTAAAATTTAATGGAAAAATATTTGCAAAAACGTTAAAAATTTTTGAAATAATATGAATCTTTTATTTTAAAATTAATATTGAATATTATGCAAATGTCATATTGTATGTCAGATGTATAGGTACTCGTATTGAACCCGTTAAAGATATTTTATTTTCATTGATACTATATTACACCCTATACAGTGGGCTTAGTACCTACAACAAACTATATTTGTTAGCTATACCCTGAATAGTATTATAAATGTACATAAACATAATATTAATAATAATACAAGCTAAATGAGTGACACTGAGTAAGATTAACGAAGATTCTAAATGATAAAACTATATTCTAAATTGGAAAAAATTTGAGAAAAATATAAATTTATTAAGCAATTTGAAGAAATTTGAAGAAATCCAAATCTCTGACGGAGAGCATAATTACACATATCGTTAAACTGTAAAATTGTATTATTATTAATCCGGTATTTCTTGACTATATTGTACGCACTATCAAACACACTAATGAAACGCACACATTTTTACAAGACACATGTAATTGCAAGCACTTTGAAAATTGCCTATTTTTAATACTTTAAAAACTGTTCATCACTATATTTTCCCTTAAAAAGTTTTTAACTAAAAAACATTTAGAACGAAAGAAATAATATATATTAGTGTGGACTGATTATTAGATTTAAATTTTATATAATCTGTGATAACATACATTAGAAATGATTTCGGAAATTGAATTTTGGGTTTCTGAGTACGATTTTATTTTGGTCAGAGAAGTGTCATATTTCAATTCAAATATTTTGCGTATTGCATACGGAAAATGATTTTAAGTTGACTCGGGCTGTTATATTTCCTACGATATTTGATTAGGTATATATTTCCATTTCCATTTGTAATCTTTTTTTCTGTTAGTAATCCGATAGGTTGATCGCCGTTGATCTAATTTTTGCCAAAAAAAAAAAATCTCAAATTTTATAAAAACTAGGTAGTGAGTTTTATAATATTATTCCATATAATATTACTAATAATTGTTATTTTTTTATTTAATAAGTCAATACCGACGTATCATGGTAAAGGGATGTGAGTAGGATTGTGGTATAAATAGCTTAAAATTAATTTAAATACTTTGAAAACTTCATTGTTATAGCAGTTAATATATAGTAATATACGCAGTGACGGAAAAGTTTCAAGTCCCTACGTATAAATTTTTATAATACTAATATTCTACACTGGATGCATATTGAAAATTCTAATTTGAGTAATAGTAGTTTCAAGTTTTTATGATCAATATACATTGAATAATAATTAAATTCGTTAAAGGATAAATGAATACCCATTATACATTTTAATATCCAATATCATCAAAATTATCACTCATAACAAATTATTATGTAGCTATTTACGCTAAACTGTTTTTTTTTTGTTAAGTAAAAACTTTAGACAAATCTTGTATTAAATGTCCATACCTAGGGTGTACAATCATAAAAAATGGCATTTAAATTTTAAATTTTGTCTATTTATTACAAAATCTAAAATAATATTTTTTCCGATTTGTTGGTGTTACAGCAGTCTACGGCAACTGTATAACTTTTTGTTTTACGGTTATCAATTTTTTTTATGACATTTATTTGAAAAAAAAACTGTGTAAAAAAAGGACATCTACCTCGTTCCGGAAATTATTGTAGTGTAGGTACCTATATCCATTTCGAGTGACCTTTTTTTTTCTCATACAGACGAAAATGAATAATTCAAGCGACGACCGAGATGATTCGTGTGCACTGATACCGAACGAAACGTACTGTACATAATAAGTAATACATAATAACTAATAAGATGTGGTGCTGTATAAATGTATAATTGGATTGGAGATATTACAGACATAAGTCATAAAGTGATATTCGTTAGTGTACAATATTTCTATATCTATTGCATCAAACGCACTAAGTACTCATGTTAAATGGCAAATAATATTATTTTGTAGCAATGACGTCTAAAAGCCAAATATAATTAATTGCAATTTTGTTTTTTTCATAACAATAATTTATGTATCATAGCAAGCAATTTTTTATGTGAATCCTACAATAAATTATTGTATTGTAAATATTTAGACGAGACAATATAATATTTTGTATATATTTATTATTATAACAAGCTGCAATGTCTGTATGCGCCTGAACTGACATCGTTCAGGCTTCATACATTACCTACACGCTTGTTGTTACGTATTTAATATTATTTATGAGTTAGCACTATCATTAGTCAGAATATTATATAATTATTTAGTATAGTTGATGGCTTGATGCTATGATACTACTTCCAATATTTAAAATATAAATACAAAAATAAACCAAATCTGTTTTATTTATTGTACACGCTGTACTTAAATATTTATCTTTTTAGCTATCGTATTAAACCTCAAAAAAAATATCCGATATTAAATAATTTGTTATGATATACATTCAATACTCCACATATTTTGAGATTTTTTCCACCTACAGCAAGACCAGCATGCATTTAAATAATTTAAGTGTGAAGTAATAAAATGTATATAAATGTAGTGTAACTGTATTATAAGTAAGGATTAGAAGTTATAGGAGCTAAAATAGACAAAATATGCAAGGAAAAATTATGATATATGCATCAAAAATTTGAAAACATGCAAAAAATATATTATAATATGCAATTTTTTCTATAAATAAAAAACATGTTTACAATAAATTAATATAAATAATATTTCGTTAAATTTGATTCTATTAAAATATAAATAATTTTTAACAGAGTGATAACAAATTAATACTAGGTATAAAACGAACACACGAACGAACATAAGTGCAACTCAGTCAGCGCGACTCATCCTCCTTTGTAGACAATGTTCGAAAAATTATTTCGGATAAATACGTTATACATTATTATTTTCGTTACGCGGTCGTCCGAATTATCACCATGATTTTGCACCTGATCTGCCCGACTAAAGAATGGCAACTATAAATAAATAAATACTAATTTCTACTAGTTATTTCTCATCTAACCAATAGCAACCATATTTAAGCAAAAATGTCCACTGTAAATCTCAAAATCCCCGTTTGAGTACCTCCCCGGGGGTAGGAGGGTGAAAAATATTTTACGACCTATTTTTGTACATACCAAATAAACAAAAAAAATGTCATTGAAATCGGTCGAACCGTTACGGAGCAGTGCGACCACTAATATGTGACACGAGATTTTTATATATTCGAGATATTATAAAGTATTATTCCTATGATAAAGCAGATTTTCTTAGTACAATAGTTTATAATCAGACCAATTTTATTACTTTTAATATAATATAATTTGATTTAGTAAAATCAATATATTTCTAAATTAATTAATTATTAATCATTGTCTCGGGCCTTGGGAGTATATTTTATCTTGTTCTCTGAGTTAATCTAAGTTTTTACAAACAAGTAACAACAAATAAAAATGGAATAACTGTCAGTAAAGTAATTTAGAGATTGAAATTATTATTTTAACAATGAAGTGAAGTTGTTTTTAACAACAGCAGTAATTTGTTCTAGTTTTATAACTTAATTTATCATCACAAATTAACAAAGTATTTTTTGTTGTCATTTCACTAGCATATGTGTAAAAGTAATTTTAGATTGCTATTAAAGCAAACATTTTATCAACATGTTGAACCCAGAAACCATCATACTAATTGTAACAATTAAATAAAATACTAATTACAGTTTGATTGAATTCATTGTAATCTAAGATATTGGTTTTAACGACAGCAGTTTAATAATTAATATATATTTTTTTATTTTTTGTCTGATTTTGCATACTTGTTATTTGAAAAGAAAGATTTCTAGATATTGGCGACAAAATAATACTATACAGGGTGATTTTTTAAACATGACCATTTTTCCATTTAATAAAAAATAATACATTAGTTCAAATTCTGATTTTTAGAACTTTTAAGTATACCTAAAGTCCATATTTCCAAATTTTTGATATTTTTTTTACTATCTACTTAGGGAGTGTCCTGTATTCCTGCTGTGGTGATACAAAATTATATTTTTCAAATGTGGCCCCCTTTTACTGCAAATTATTCAGCGAATAAGTTTCTTGAAAATGTTGATGTACCTATCTAAATCAAAATTCTCATTAGTTTTAAAGTTATTAAAATCTTTATGTCAATGAATCCTTAAAAAGGTATCATTTTAAACCTTAAAAATTGTTTTACTAAAATAAAGCTTTATGTATTATATGAAGTATCTATTAATTATACTTGGATCATTTTTTACACATTATTTATATTGATTGATCAATAGTAATTAGTCACTAATTAGGTTAGGTTAGGTTCTAACCTTCTAACATTTTCAAATCATCTAAGCCCCATATCTACTTAACCCATTACCACAGACATATAATCGTCAGTACATCAAGTTATACAACTCAAAAAATTTTCGTTCGAAATACATCAAAGTTTTCAAAAAAAATAATTTTAAAAGTAAATATTAATAAAATTAAAAGTGAAAAGAAGGGATACTATTTGAAAAACAGAAGTTTGTATTGTTACATTTATTGTACAATAAATCTCAAGTATTTGAAAATATATTAAAATAATATATAATACAAAAACCATAATTTGAATTAAGGCATAATAAATATATACATATATACACAGATATATCTATATCTGAATTAACCGGAAAAAAATTCTGATTGTATGTTCAACTTCTTTTGGGTGTAACACACTGTGGAAGCAATATCTTTTTCAGTGTAAATTATATTATATTTTAATGTACCTATAGCCATCTCGACCGGCGGTAGATTGCGGACCCCGTGCTGTTTGTAATTATGTGTATTATTTAACTCTAAAGTATCAAAGTTATACTAGGTTTGTCATTTTTACTTAGTTCAACCTACGGCGGATGAATACAATCAATTAATACAAAATCCTAACCTAACCTAACCGTACTAAAATCATAAAAAAAACCAAACATTCGTATGTATAGATAAAGAAGAAAAATTTAAAAGTAAAAAAATTTAAAAAAACAATGCAAAAAATTGAGACATTCTATACTAAAATACATAGAAGTGCCGCTGCGCCAACAGGTTTTTCGCTTTAATTATAAGTTTTATTATTAAGATCAATAGCAACCATTTACAAACAAAAATTTTCACAGTAAATCTCATAATCCCCGTTTGAGCATTTCACCGGGTTGGAATTTACCCTTTTTAAATTAGCCTATCTTCTTCCCATATGTCTAATCTATCTCTGTACCAAATTTCATCGCAATCAGTCCAGCCGTTTAGGAATGCATAAAGGACACACACACACAAACATTCATTTTAATAATAACCAATAGCGACCTTACAATAAACAAAAATATATTATTATTTAGTTTAATTTATTGCTGGACAAATGGCGCCACTGTTGTATTTTTGACATCCAGACTTCGTAGTGATCCCACCAATTGGGTGAAATTGAAAATACCAATACATGTTTATTAGCCACCTACTCCATAAGACTTTTTTTAGGTTTATGTGAAAAGGAGTGGTAAGTTCAAACTTCAAACCACTAATGCCTCTGAATGTGGATAAATTGAAAACGAAGATCGAAAGTGAATTCAAAATTTTCCCTCTCAAGTCCCAATATGTTACTGTGGATTGGTGATGAAGTGATCATAACTAGAATATCGGTTGAATATTTATTTGAGGGTTTGTCGTTTTCTTGTTGCATTTATTTCGAATTTCGTGACTTATCCACTTTGTTTGAATACAAAACTTTAGTAATGTTATATAAGTAGACACTAGACAGATATACCATATATATATATATATATATATATATATATACACGTAGATTCAGTATTCATCTTACTTCGATTGCTTTAACTTCGCGTACCATGACTGCGTACTATATATTATATTATTATAAATTATAAAACAATAATAATAAATCATAGTGTAGTATAGTCTAACTATTTGAGAGAAGATTGAAAACCGGGACAGTGGGACTCTGTCAAAGTTTATAATAACAGAGACAATGTTACACTTTACTACATAAATTATGGATATTGTTTTATTCGAAACAAATTTAATAATTCAGTTGAAATACGGCAAGAGTGACTTTGTATCAAAGTTTTAAAATTCAATATCTAAAGCAATATATACTTTAATAAAAAAATATAGTTCACATCATACCTGTGTAGGTATTGCTGTGTTCTGAAGCACTTTTAAAGAATTATTTGTATTATTGTTTTGAAATCGTATGTTGTAATTATATAACATTGTATTAAGAAAATGATTCTGCAGGATGTCTATATTTAATTTTTGATTATGAAATTGAATTATGTGGGGGGGGGATCCATTGCTCTAATTTTTTAAGACAATTTTTTTTTAAAATTAATTCTCTGTAATCCGAGGACTGTATACTAAATGAGTAGATCATAACCTTGTATAATATGATGATAAGTGGTAGTCGGTAGACGTTATTACCCGAAATTTCAAATTATATTGGACAAGGTTAAATAAATTCACAGTTTGATCAAATTTCACACTTTATAAAAAAATCAAGATATTCTAGATAATATTTTATTTTAAGTATTCATATTGTATAATATTACATAGGTACCTAGTTATAAAAAACTAGAAAAACCAGTATTATTTTTAATAAGTATTAAAATTCAAAATTATTCTGCAGTTAATTGAAAAAAAAACGAAAAAGTTCTGATGTTTCGTTGAGGATGCAAGAAATAATTTATCTCGGTCCGAGGTATAGACCTATATAGGTACCTATTAAGTCTATAATAATAAAAATAAAAAAATTAATTTTTATACTTTTATTTTCAGCCTTAAAAAATATTTACTTTAAAAAATACAATAATACAATATATATAATAATTACTTCATTTAATTAATTTATATAATGTTTTAAAACAAACGTATATCCTTCACATAACAATTATAAATAATCATCAAGACAGATAAAATATTAAATAGATTATAATATGATTATTTAAATAAAAAATTGGCATTAACCATTAGTATTGATTCATGTGTAAAATATAATGTAGGTATTATAAAATATATCAAATATTCATCAACAAGTATAAAATCAAACAAAAATTTCTGAAACCGTAATCCCGATTGTTTTGTATACATTAGTATCATATCAATATCACTAATTACATAAACGTCGCACGCCATACTATAATATTAAATGTTAATATTAAACTCGTAATAGCATGAGATATGCTGACACATTTAAATGTATTAATTGAATAAAAAATAAAACAAAAACAAAAATTTATAAGATTCTGATAAATTGAACCATACAAACAAACAAAACTGAATCGTAAATACAGACATTGACAACCTAACTAATAAGCAAGAAAACAATAGTTGGTTTCAGTCTTCAGACTTAATCAAATTCCATTTTTCACCTTTGCTAATTTAACTGAATTTTAATTTTTCATAAGCATTATAACTTCAAATTTTTAAATGTCAACAAAAATAGAATACCGGGCATAAAAATAAAACACCCATAGCCTATAGGTATAAATTACAAAAACGAGGTCCGTCCCCAAACAAAAATTCAGTGCCACTAGGTTTTTTCTTCCGGAGAAAACATTTCCAGATAAAAAAAGTCAGGGTCGGTAATGGTGACCGTAAGTAGGTTTTATTATTTGTTGGCCTTTTTTAATAACTAATGATGAGTCCGAACTCCGGGACTTGGTAAGTCTTAGTAGTTAAATAAAATAATAGTTCCGTTGAAACACTTTATTTAATAGAAATGTGTACCTATTTATATCTAAGTGGACAATATTTTATGATACGTTATATAGATTTTCAGTACACGTAGAAACGTAGTTACCTGTAAAACCATGTTAGAGAAATGGAGATCCATCAATGACCATTACTGAATTCGCCATCGCGTTTTTTTCTGTTCGCGCGTATTATTCACGCAATTGTCTTGTACATATTTATTAATCGGTAACTTGTGTAAATAAAAATCCAATGTATCGGATACCGGTTTGGCACCAGCAAAAAATATTAAAATTGAATTTGAAATAATATCCATTTCTATACATTTCTCTGCCAAAATAACAAATTTTAAACACAAATTGAAAACCTGCACTGTGATTGTCTATATAGAGTAACACACTATAGTCTATAATACGTTACTCTAAACAGTCTAAACATTATGTACTTCGCCTTCAGGATACGAGTTATTATTTGCTTCAAATTCTTTCTTAGCTCACATTATAGTGTCTGTTCCTATCTCCACATTGTTCTTTTCTCTGTAGGTTCTCGATGTCTCGATTCATTTTTAAATGACAAAATGAAATAAGTATTTCATATTATTTCCGATGAGAATGATTTTACTTTTAAAACATTCGACATTTTTAATGAAATTATTGAAAACTTGTTTGTCTGAACATTTATTTAAATAATAATTTTGTAAACTTTCGAAATTCTATGTCTTCGTTTGTCATACGAGTACCTAATTTACTATACCTAATTTCAAATCGAAGGCACACGTCCCAGTTATTTACGTCGGTAGCGTATTAATTCGTGATATCGTGCACGTCGAACTGATCGGTAGTCTTCTATTTTCTATATCGATAATCATCTCTTTGCTAAATTCTTAAATCTGACTGTGGTACATCTTTAGTTTATACCGGACATAAATTCCGGGCTCATCTATTGTCTTACGGTCTTCCACTTCTGGCCGGTATTAGAGAACAAAATTTCCGCCAAGAAGTTCACAGGTGGGTCCAATCAGTGAAGCAACAGATACCTATAACATTCGGTAGGTGGGTAGGTGATTAAAATCACCATGAATGTTGAGTGTTTAATAAAGTATATTATAGTGTATTATAATTTTTAAAGAAATATCGCATTATAATAAATGAGTCATTGTATTGAAAGAAAATTATAAATCACCTAAAATAAAATAAATCAAAAAAAAACTAAAAAAATGTTGAACATTTAAAATAAAATATATAAATAAAACAAAAAGAGCCGAAATATTTTGAAAATTTATTCAAATCTAGTAATTTCATACTGGTTTTGTGGATCCAGTTTTTCCGGAATTGTTTTATTGTTTACCACGATTATTTTTAAAACAACTAGAAATTTTGACTTTTGACCCCCAAAATACCAATTATAAATTCAATTTATTTACTAAAAGGAAATACCATAAAAATAGGATTTTAACATTTTTTCGACTAGGTAAAAAGTGTCAGACCAATTATAATTTGATATGGTCTAAAATTAATCAAAAAAAAAATACTGAAAATATAATTATATAACATAGTTTTTTTAAATTTTCAACAATTCAGTCATCCTTTAATTAGGTGGGTTCTCAGAAATATCTTCAGCAACTCATATTATTTTAGTAAATGGAAAAAAGTTCCCAGAAAAAAAATCCCCGGCAAATACGTCACCGGAAAAAATGTCCCCAGAAAAAAGTACCAGTTTATAAAATCAAATAGAAAAAAGGGGGTCAAGTGGATGTCGCTCTGCTGTACAGTAGGTTACAAGTAGATCACTGTATAATGGATGGTATTAAATTTGAATTTAATGATATAGTATCATTGTATAGTGTATACGAAAAATGATTCTGAGCGGAGACGGTACCTATGTCAGTCTAGGATATTTTAAATTATATTGATATTGTTATTTTACGGTAGCTGCTAATTTAAATAAATATTATTCATATTATTTAATTATTAACCTAAAATTATCAGTGATGCTGGAAAAATATTATAAAATATACTTTTACTCGTTAATATTGATTTTAATATGTGATTTCGTTCAGATTTGAACTTAAAATGTCTGTAAAAAATAACTGTGTTTATATATTTTTTAGATTTTTTGTTTACAGTATATACTATTTATTAGAATCTTTGTTTTAAATATTCAATCCTTAGTTATAAAAACTGACCATTTTGTAATTGTTTACTTACAATGATTGATAATTTTCGAGATTTTGATGAATTTTGTCAAAATTCAAACTTTAAATGCTTATAAAAAAAATGTGTGCCTATGTATTTTTAATATTTTTCATTGCCTATTGAAACTATATATTAGAAGCCTACTATTAAATTTTCAAGATTTTTTACCCAACAAATAAAATTTTATTGACATTTATAGAAAAAAAAACTAAAAAAATTGGAAACTGAAAATGTCCGTTAACAGTTCAAATTAAGTCAGAATATTTTGAAAATGCAAGGGTGTGTAGAAAATGCTTATATAAACATTCAGTCAAAATTGCATATAATATCTACGGTAATTTCTTTTAGAGTTATACCAAAAACCAAAATCGATTTTGTCGAAAATTGGTTTTTCGTAAAAATTCCCGTTTTACCCTTAATTTTTCATTTGTTTTTCACGGCACTTTTGAGAACTACTAGGAAATTTTAACTTTTGACCCCCCAAAGTACCAACTAGATTCACTTTCCTATCAGAAAAAATACTATTTAAGAAAATCGAAGCATTTTTACTGTCCTAAAAGGTGGTGACAGACACAAAAATAAAAAAAAAATTTAAAAAAAAACACACATCATTGTAAAATCAATACATTCATCGCTCCGCTCAGAATCTAACATAATTGTAACATTTGTAACTACATCGATTGTTAAATTTTTTTTTATTGAAACTAATAATTTAAGTAATTAGTTATTATTACTTTCACACAAGTTTTTCTCATTAAGGCCTAATAGTTCAAAAAATAAAGTTACGATGGTATTCAATTACGTTCAATTACGAAATAAACATTACCTATATATTATTATATAATAGGATTATATTAAAACTATTGTTCCTCCAGGCGAGGAGGACTTTCTAAATTATTTTGATTCAGTTTATGTCAGTGGTCCTTTGCGTCGAATAGAACTGATAACGATTTAAGGATTCGGTTCACACTTTCTCCTCAACTCCCTCCTCCAACGTGGAATATGCACCAAAATACCTTATTAGATACCTAGTAGTAGAACCAACAACGTGTGTGAGGGATGAAATAATAGGTTCAATTGGGCATAAAAATCCATCGATTTGGAAATTATTAAAAATATAAAAACGAGGTGGAGGCTTATAATGCTATAAATTAACATTGAGCGAAATTGGGCAATTAACTTATAAACGGCCACATAAAAGACATATATGCAAACTCGGCTAAACAATTTTATGCGAACAAATTACTAGGGGAAAATTAAGTGTTGATTTATATCTATCTAGCATTGGTATAGGACATAATATAAGGATTAAATGTGAATTGTGATAAAATTTTTACTTTGTGTTTTTAATTTTTTGAAATTATTTTTTTTATATAACATACCTATATCGTAACTAGAAAAGTGAGTGTAATTAAATTTTTAATGTGTAACTTTTGTAATATATAACGATACCGGTATAGCATATATAAATAATATAACTTGTACAACGTAATTAGAGAATTGAGTGTGAATAAATTTGTTTTTTCCTGAGACTTTTTTTCCAGCTTTCATTATTTTGAAGATACCCGCCAGGCCTCCTGCACTGGAGTCTATTTGTAACCCGTGGTCCGTGAAGTGCGAAAAGTCTGTGATGAGCACGTTAATGTTTATGAGTTATGGATCTCAAATCATCATTGTCGGCATCCTCATCTGGTAAATCCTACACATTTTTTTTTCATTTGAATCTGTTTTAAATGTTATTAAACGTCTCGTTTTCACTTTCAAGCCCCAACATCGTTTTGAATAAGTTCCAGAACAGGTACTGGCTACGTATGTGGAACGCTCGGTTTCCTTAATTGTTCGTACGTATGTGCTTATCCATCACCCGGTATTGTTTAAAAAGTATGTTCATTGTTGATTCAGTGTTTATTAGAGTATGCATTTCAAAATAGATATAAAACAAAATAATGATATGGCATATAAGTTTGAAAATATTGTACAATTTAGAGAAAAAAGTTACATTTCATTAGACGTCTCTCGTCCAGGTTAATTAGATTGTATTATCAAGTAATATTTACGTTTTCAAGTTTTCTTACCAAAGAAAATATTATATTTACAATCATCAAAAAATCATTGCTGAAAAAAAAATAAATGAAATATATATCAGTAAATAGCCCGAAAATTTCAAAATATTTTAAAAACTGTACCGAATTTTAAAACGGTAATGAAAGTCTTAAGATGACCTGCAGTGTTTGTTGTCTCCGTCTTACAATACATAACAAATGTTCGTTCACTACTTCATTAGTTTCAATAGTGTGCTGTTAGTTTTGATATTAGAGTGAATATTGATCTATGTATTGACTATTAATAAATTTTTAGGTAAGAACATTATCAGTGCTTAAGCGTCGACATTTTTTTCAATATTTCAATTTTCAAACATGAAAATATGATACTTAAACGTTGAATAATAATTTTAGATAGGTATTTTATTGTAATCCAAAAATATTATTCATAGTGTCGTCAGTAGTTCGGTACTAAAAACTGTTAATGTACATCAATATATTTTATACACCCAATGACATATTCAAATGTAATGTTTTTAGAAAAAATGAACATAACCTTCTGTATAATTAACAGGAAAATAAATTACTTTAATAGGTTAATAATAGCAATAATAATATCAAAAAATATACCTGCTTAGTAATATAGGCTGACACACAGTATTGGCTAAAAATTGTTTTTTGTATATTAACTACAATGATTTTATATCATTGAATTCCAATTTATTTATGGGGCTCTAGCATATTAAGGTTAAAGGAGTAATATTTAGGCAATTAACATGACATGATTACATGAACACTTGGGTTATGTCCACACGTGAGTGGTAAAACACGATCATTTTTGAGAATCACTGTAATGCCGCTTCAGGCAACACTCACGCGCACACGCACATGTCAATATTTTGAGAAAAATGTAATATATTCTTGTTTGCATAACATTAAAAACTACTAAAAGTTGTGGTAAATTAAACTTACTTCCTGAAGTTCGATTGTAATTTCGAAAAAAATGTTGAATTTATAAGCTTTTAGATTATGCTCTTTAAAAAGCACTTTTTGATTTAAAATCAGATAAGCCCAAAATGAATACAAATGTAAAGCAATTTTGAAAAAAAATCCATATATAAAGGTCCTTAAAAATTGATAATTGAAAACCAACAGCCTAAAAAGCCTAGATATTTTGTCAAAGAGTTCATACATGCATTAAAAATTAAAATCAGCCATAAGTATGTGTGATTTACCACCGCTTATTGGTTCATAACTTATAAAAATACGTATGCTTCTATCCCCTTAGTAAATCCATTAAAATGACCCACACAGCCACACGACGCTTAATGTACAGCAGAGCGTTACCCACTTGCCTACCTTTTTTGTTGTCTTTTTTAATATTTAAAACAGTGACTGATTTTTTTAAATCATATTCTTTGTAGATAAATTGAAACTAATCAAATGATAAAACATCATTTATACACTCATATTATTATAAAATATAATAATTTGACATTGTAAGGATTGTGTAGAAACTTTATAGAACTGTGTTAGTGTACGATTTTGCCTTTTGGGCAAGTTTCCAAACAGTTCAATAAGATTTTCGTCAAACTATCCGGTATCGGAGTTAAGATTAATGAATAATGATTATAATAACTATTAAAACATTTATAATATACCAATTTAAGAACCGGATTTATATCAAATGCATTAATGTATTGAGTTAAGCTTTTTGAAATTGAGAATTTGTCACCGATTTAAAACATAATTCTTATTAAAATAACACTTATTTTATTTTGAATATTTCAATGTTTTTACCTATTAAATGCATATTTGAAGTCTTATAGTCCATATTATTATTTATAGCACATATATTTGTTTTTCGTCGTATTTTCAAGTGCATAAAACTTATTAAATTACGATCGGTTTTTATTACCAAAGATAAGATGACATACTCATAATAATATACGATATATAATATATAAATAAATAGATAAATTCGTTTACATTAAGCAACTTCTGATCATCCAGTGCAATGAGGTAAGAATCCCGGAAAAAAAGACCAAGGAAAAAAATAACACGAAAAAAAACAATTTTTAAAAATTTAAAAATAATATATGAATTGATTATGAAAATGAAAATAATATAAGAGGTATTAATATAATATGGAAAAATTATGTTAAAATTAATTTTTGTATTTCCAATGGTTTATTATTGAGCGCTTTGAGAGTAAAAACACCTATCATTAATAATATAGAAGAGATGTTAGGTGCCTGTATAAAAATAAATGTTCTATATTTTAATTACTAACTCAATAATTAAAATTCAAAAAGTAAAATATCACAATTTTTAGAGATAATTATTGAACATTGAAAATAAAATATCGAAAATCGACTCATACATAATATAGAAACTTCGATTCAACTTCGATTATCGTTAATTAATTTTTTTTAACTTTTTTATTATATTTAAATGTATGTCAAATGATTTATAAAATATTTTGCATAAAAATGAGAACGAAGCTTTATGTGAATGTACAGAGTCTACACTATAGACAATTTAACTTATTAGCTTTTTGTGAGTTTGCACTGTTAACGGTTATTAATAATAATAATTTAATATTAATAATTTGTGATAATCAATGAATAGGTATATTTTAAATTTTTTAAAATTATTGTTTTTTCCGTTTCTATTTTACCGATTACTATAAGGTAAAATATGAATTCAATTTTTGTTTTCACTTTTCATTAATGTGTGCTAATATTTTATAGACTGAAAATAAAGAATGTTAAATGGCGAAGAGCTTAAAAAAGACGGTGAAATACTTTTTTTACTTAAAACTTTTTTAATAATTAATTAATTAATACTTACTTAATTTTTACATAATTTTAAATAAAATATTTTCAATTAAATTTTAAGTGCATATTTAAAAATGAATTCATGTTTTGTTGCATATTACAACGTTTTTAAAAGCATATTTTGACGATTTTTTATTCATATGACTCCGGTTTCTATACATCATACATAAGGGGCAACATTTAGGCAATTTGTAATCTCGTCTTAGCCGCCCGGGGTCTATGTGTTAGTATGTATTTGCAATGATTTTTAGTGTGAGTGAAATTCAATGCGGATACCACTTTCGTACGTGCATGCTCATGTCCATAACTCGATATAGCGATGCTTCTTAAAAGTCTCTGTATAAATGTATAATAAAACAAAAAGTAGCTGTTATAAAAAATATATACAATACTAGGCCAGCCGTCGTGGTGAAATATCTAACGCCATCTGTGCGTGGTGACTTACTTCGTTGAACTTTTTTGGAGCGCTCCTCAAACGTCACACGGTACCACGATTAAAGATAGCATGGTTACGACCTGTGGAACAAATAATGATAAAAGCTGAGGCAAAAATGTTCTTACATATTCTTCTTCGACGATCAAACAGTGCACTCTAGTGAGTAGATTTATCATTTATTATGTACTGTATGCGCACTCCATTGCCCGTACAAACTGACAATTCTTAAAAATAAATTTGATTGTTCAACTCCTTTTGGGTGTAACTCGATGTGATAAGCGCAACTCAACACACTGGTAAGTGGTAAGCAATGTGTGAAAATTAAATTTGATGCCTGCTGTTACCTGATCTGCCCGATTAATCAATGGTAACTAATAAGTTATAAATACTAATTTCTACTAATTATTTCCCCTATAACCAATAGCAAACATTTATAAAACAAAATTTGCAACCTAAATCGAAAAATCCCGGTCTGAGCGCCTCCCCGGGTTGGACCTAAATTATTCTGGGAACCACTCAAACACACACAAAAAATGTCATCAAAATCGGTTTAGGAATGCATAAAGGGCAGACGAACGGACGGACAAACATTTATTTTTATATATCTTGATATAATCCATTGACTGATGGATAGTGTCGATACTCATCCGCTTGGAGCGACGAACAGACTGCTCATAGAATACAATTTTGTAATTGGGATACAAATTAACAAAACGCACTCTGGTAAAGACAATTTGTACCTTCGGATTCGGAGAGTGTAGAATGTAGATCATAGATTTCTATATAGTACTTACCATATGTTGCGAACTCCCGCCATCAGTTGAAACTTGAAGCCTGAAGGTCTGTTGGAAATTGTATTGTATTTTGTATGGTACATAAGATTAATTATGATTTATGTTGTATTGTATTTTATTATTTCTATACCTGTTGTTTAAAAAAAAAACAATTTACATAAATAATTTTACATTTATTATTTTATTTTGCCATTAAAAACGGTGTTATAACTAATATTTTTTGTATAATATATAATATGTTTTGCCAGCCGACAACATTTGAGCTTCATGGATAACAATGTTAATTATATGGGAGTTCCTTATATAGAGTAATAGAGGAGTCTGTGATATATATTATATAGTTTTATATCGGTCATTTTACTTTTTCTAATAAACTAATTTTGTTTTTGAAACTTTAAATGCTGGTATAGCTAACCGTATACGCTGGTAATGTCTATCTACTAATATTGTCAAATACATTCAAATACAATTCACTTGAAGCAAAGCGTAAAAATCGATATATTTTAATCGATGACGATGCGTAGTACTTGTCATTAGTACTTGTGGCTCGCACTGTTATCACACGTGTGTATAGAAGTGAATTATAGGGCTTATTATTATTTATTAGTAAAACAGAGAATTCGAGGGAATAGAAATCCGTTCTATTCACTAACGACAATATTAATAGCTATCCCCTCTACGACTCTACTCTACTCGTGTGGTCGTACTCGCAACGTGTGACAGTCAGCTGACCTTAGTAGAAGTGATAAGATATACTGTTATCACCCTTTATCACTTATTATCAAATATTATTACTATTTACTCATCGAGGTGTATAAACTATACTATATAGTTTATATACCTCGATGTATTTACTAATACCATACACTATAATAACCACGATTAAAGATAATATACCGGTTGCCCAACGAGGCGTGATTACGAGACCTCCGAAGTGTCTTTAACTTTTGACTGATAAGAACAAGGCGCGCTCTATTAGTCTAATGTGATCTGTAGTAGTTAAATACACGTCTTATGCTCGTACTCAAACGTTGTGATAATACATTGAGAGCGCTAGTTGTTTATTCTTATCAAAACAGTTGATATAGGACACTTCGGGAACCACATATTTTAATGTTCTTATCCTAGCTCGTCGCGCAAGCATTATATCTTTAATCGTGCTAATAACTGAGTGACCGTCCAGTGCGAGCGACGAGTACTAACGGTAATTAGTATTATTACACATCGTGTAAACTAGGCAATAATATGTTATATTATATACGAATATCGTGTGCATTGCAACCTCAAATATAATTGAAATGTGATAGGGTTGCACGGCAACTATCCATTCTTAATCTTTTATCAGGTATGGACAACGTTTATAGATACTATTATCTGTATAAGCCTTGACAGGCTGGTCATATGACAAAATAAACTTTGCCTTCATAGGTACGTCAGCCACAATACGGATTTTGGTCCGTTGAGCGCATCCCGCCCTTCCCAGCCGTACACGTGTTCGCCTCATTTCATTGGCCGTTAAATCGCCGCGGCCACATAGCACGGCGGCGTACCAGCTGGCCTATGGACGGGTCGTGAAGTCGTGGTCGGCGAACACGATGCGTATCAAAAAGTTGCTGACATACCCATACGTAGTATCATTTCGCCATGGCTGGTCGCGGAACGAGAAATTTAAATTATTTTGTGATAAGGCCCTCCTCCCCCCCGGAGGCGGCGGCGGCGACAATCGTTATCTGCACGGCGAAACGCCCACACGGCGACGGCGTGATTACGTCGTGCTACACGTGCGCGGCGGGTGGAGGGGTCGAGGGCCGTTTCGCGCTCGGTCGGCCGCCGTCGTCGCCGTCGCCGCCACCGCCGCCACCGCCGCCAAAGCCTGGCAGAGGCAGCGACAGTCTCGGCCGTCTCGCAATCGCGTTTTTCCGCTGGCCGTCCCGACGTCCCCCCGTCAGTAGATCATTTGCGTCCGGCCCGTCGTCACTGTGAATTCGCGCGCCGCACCGTGTTGGCGTTCAATTGTGCGCGCGCGCTCGCTCGCATGTTCTAAAGTTTCGAACCGGACGGAGACATACATAATATCGTTATTATTATATTATATTATTCTATTATATCGTACCGCACGCCGTCGTCCGAGTGTGTGCGCGCGCCTGCTGGTCGTCGTCGGTTCGTTTTGCGCGCGCGCGTACTCGCGTTCAAATCGCGTACTATCTATATTATAGTTATTATTATTATTATTATTATTTTATGCCGCTCGAGTGTGCGTGAGTGCGGTTACCCAGTGCGCGACGACGAAATTCACTTTTTCGTTTCTCTCCCCTCCCACCCTCCCCCCCCGTGTTGTTGCGGTTTCGATCGCGCCTCCGTGGCGAAAATACGATGCCGTCGGTCGATCGGTGCGGTCCCCCGACTTGGTAAACCCCTAGGAAAATCCAACCCCCCCCCCCTAAACGCACCACCCCCCGCGGACGAGGAAATTGTCTGCCGAAACCGTTGCCGGTCGTCGTAGCGCGTTGTTGCCCGTCGAGCGTCCACTGCACTTCTTGGGCACGTATCGATCGAGCGTCCGCCGAACGACGACGACGGTAATGCCGCCGCCGAACCGCGGTATCCGTCCGGGTGCGACAGCTGTGGTAACCGTCGCTGTTGTGCGAGGAGCGAGAACAGCAGTCGCGGTCGCGGCGGCAGATTGAGCTTGCCGAGCGATGCCGGCCAGCGGCCGCGGACCGGACCCGACGGCCGCCGCGGTAGCAGCAGCAACAGCCGCCGCGGTCAAGAAGACCTCGCTGGAGAGCGGCGACGATTCCGAGGAGGAAAGCGAAATCCTGGAGGAAAGCCCCTGCGGTCGGTGGCTAAAGAGACGTGAAGTGGTCAGTGTTTATTTTTATTTGTCGTACAAACGGTTTACAGTTATATATTGTGTTTTGGTCCAAAGCCGTTGAAACCCATCGTCCGGTTGTTCTTGTAGTCCTGACTGGGGGGAGGGGGGGGGCAGGATTGACGTAATTATGTCTGGATACACTTTTGTTGTTATTTTTATAATTACGGTCGCGACAGTCGCCGTTAATTATCAGCCCGAATGAGCTGCTATAATAGGTACCAGTCAGTAGTAGCCGTCGATGGCTGTTGTAAATCGGTGATAAGCGATTGCGTGATAAGCCGGTTTTTTTTAAACATGCGTTCCAAATCGAACCGTGCCCAACTGCCGCCGTCCTCGCCGCCGCCTCATTCTACTCCTCTTCTCGTCCACCTCCTCACCACCTCCTCCTCCGCCGCCGCAGCCACTTCCACTACCACTCTGACTACCACTTAGACGGCAACGTCCGCCCACGTCTAAATTATATTGTCATTACGCACATATTATATAATTGCCGACACACCGTGTCATTATTTTCGTATAAATATAATAATAAACTTTATGACAACACATCAACATGGAAATTATAATAATTTATTACAATATTCAATAATCAATACCCGACGATAATGATTGTCGACTATTGTCTCGCCGAGTCCACGTAGTTGTTGGTTGGATTGGACCGGATTGGACCGCGTGATCCGAGAACGACGGTACATAATATTATTATTCGCTTCCTAGTCCCGAAAAACAGCTGTCGCGTCCGTTGTCGAAATATTGTAGACGAGAAATATTTTAATTGATGTTGTGATCTGTGGTGTAAACTGGAACTACAGGGACCAGAAATTTATTTAAATTTTAGCCAGCTATAAAGACGTCATTAATTCGACCCATTTGTTTCAATTTGAAAAGACTACCTTCCTATTACCTAGGCAATGATTTATATTAAAATAATAACCCTTATTTTAGAAAAAATTGTTCTCGCCGGAAATGTCTCATTGATTATATTGTTATAGTATTTAATTAGAAGGCGCACGCATAAATATTTTTTGTATCAAGAAGAACGACTCCGTCCCTCCGCCCCCCCCCCTCACAATTGAAACACTGTTGCTAAGGATCAAATAAAACACCTTTACTTCTTTGTCGTTAAAGACACACTTCCAGGTAAACGATCAGGGATTCCTAAGAACACTGTAATTCGCTTTAATCTTTTATATACAAACAATAGTTGCCTTCAATGCTAAAATCGTTATACATTTATATGTAATGCAGGTACATTCATGCTACGAGAATGATCAATTATAATACACACGTACCTTGGCGTAAACTCAACCAGAATACTGGTTAAAAAAAGGTAATGAAATGGTCTAATGCAAACTCCGTCAGTATTAACTGACTATTAAGGCCTTCCTTATGTAAAACTAAATAATATATCTCAACTAAATAAACTCAAAAATTCGAAATGATAAAAAAATGACGGTGTATAGAGACCGCTATAAATAGTTATGGTGATAGATTTATATTATACTTGATAGTTAGAATATCTACAAATTGTACTACATAGTTTTATTTCACAGCAGGTACAAAATATTATAAAAAAATATTACATATCTAAGTACAAGGTTTATGATTTTTACAATTATCTACAATGATTTTTTAACGTAATACCTCGCGTAATACTGACCATTACAGTTTGTGTGATTTGTTCGGATAATTATTATTATTCTGTTTAAGTTTTATGTAGTTTTGGAATTTACGCATACCTAACTATTGTTTAATAAGACTGATTATTACTATTAAATTATGATTTTTTTTTTTTTATAATACCTGATAGGTATATTATATTTATTGTATAATGTTACTTGATTTTCTTCACTGGCGGAGTTTACATTAGCTCAATTTTAACAGTTTTTTCACTGGCGGAGTTTACACTAAAAAAAATTCTTGTGGAAGACGTACTTACGTACCTATAATCCCTGGAATATTATTTTTATACTTGATTTTTTATTTTACGATACTCGATACTTATATTAGTCTCATACTCCGTAACCAGGTTTGTATATAAATATTCTATGTGGTATTTTGTTCTAATTAACAAGTAATTTAAACTCTATGAGTTAACATGATACTTTTGCACAAGAACAATCGTTTTTAAGATGTGTTGTAGGTAGTTATATTATTACTTATACCATTTTAATAAAAATATTATCATTAAGACATTGTTATCTTAAAAGACAAAATGAGTTCATACTCAATACAAATTATTGTAAATTTGTAAATACTTTTCTTTCTTGCAAAGTTAGTTTACAGACCAACTAGGTACTTATTTGAATGTAATAACATAATGCATGCTGGCATGTGTAGTAGAATGTTTATAGGGATATTTATTGAAATTGGCACGAACTGCGTAAGATAAGTAGTTGAAATTAATTTATACATAATTTTATAAGTAGGTAGATTGTGCAAATGATGACTAAAATACAAATTTGAAATTTGAATACAATTAAAGATACAAATTGATAACATATTGAGTCATGTAAAAACGTGTAAAAAGGATTGAAATATGACAATTTCCTGTATGTGTTTATATTTAGATATTAAACCTCTGTATCTACTTAATTCAATAAATAATTGGCCTTGACCTTGATATAAAAAAATAACATAACACTTTTACAGTTTTACCCCTTATAATAAATAAATATAAACTTCTATAGTTTGTACCTATATAAAATACTATTGTTTTATTACTAACCTATTAACTAATTGTTGAAAATGTATTAATTTTTCAAACTCATATTGTGAGATATTTTTTTATCAAATAGGTATTATTATAATCTTTAGTCGTATAAAGTGGTTAAAAAGAGGGTAGGTACCTATATTCTTAATTCTGGGTTCCGGGTATAGTTGAAAACGCAAAAGAATAAGTTAGTACGGGTTACATATTAATTAAACTATTACTTATACGTACATTGGGATACATTAAACATTTTATTTTATTGTAGGCCTAGGTGAAATAAGTAGGTGTACGGTAATTCTTGGCATTTAATAAAAATAAAAATTATAAAATATTTAAAATCGTAATCTTATTTAAGTTATTTACCTATATGTTACGAAAAATTTTGAATTTGACATACATAATTCATAATTCGAATCATCAAAAGCAATATGAAATCACGCCTATTTGTCATGAGTCTAAACTATAACAATATATCCAGATCAAGTCTTGTTGGTATAAGTACCATAAACGTTTTACTACAAAAACAGGTTAAAATAGACTGGACATAAATATCGTTCAAGTCAATTTTAATTACATTTAGGTAAAGCCAAACAATATATTTGAAATGCGTTAATTTATGTATGTGTGATTTTAAATGAATGATTTTCTGCTTGTCCATTTTAAATATAGATTATAATTTATAGGTATTATTCCGGGTTAAATTATCTGTTGTAGGGTCTACCTCAAGAAACTAATTCATTTATTGACATTAATGTTTAATTTTAGAATCTGGTTGTTAGCAAAGTGAACTTTGTCCTAAGATTAAACGTAGGTATTTAGGTAGGTAATCATCAATATATTATCAGTAATATATTAGATGTTATGCCTTATGCCCTTGGCTTACAAGACTAAATTATAAAAAAATATTTAAAAATATATAATACATAGTTTTAACCAAAGATTTGAAATATATTATCCACTCATTAATGTTTTGTTTCTTACATTATTTGTTTTCTTAAAAAGAAATCTATGTAAAGGTCGATTAGTAAAGTACATAGATGCTTCTTTTTGCTAAATGAAACGATTTCTAAGAACATTAAAATTTAAAGTTCTAATCGTAGTTTTAAACAACAATTTTAAAGAATGAACTTGAATAGAAGCGTATTTAGGTACTCCTACAATAAGGAATATATATACTTCTTCCTAAATATTCTTAAATTCTTGTATAATTTTATTTTACATACTCTGCTAAATTAAATACTTGTACAAAATCAATACATTAGACATACGTAACTTTCGTGTGTTTCAGAAATTATGTAACTTAATTATAAATAGGTACCTACTAATATGTTCAAATTTTCTTTATACAAAAAAAAAACCTAAATAAATATCTGCTTTATTCAAATTGTATTTTAAGTGAGCAAATTCTTAGAACACTTAGATTGACCGTATTTATATTAAAATTATAAACAATTATACGAAATATATATTTTGTTACATTTCAATTATACCTACATATAGATCACACGTATAACTGTATCGTAAATAAACCTTATGCCTATAATTGATGCGTTTTTACTTATTTTTTATTATACCTATACAAACGGCTTCAATTGGAGATCTTTAAATAGGTAACTTACCTAGGCTATCAAATGTAGTTCCTAAAATCTTGACGTTTATTCTGAAGGTTTTTTCTTTGCACACGTGTTCACTGCGCATATTATTATAGATAAGATTCTATTATTATTTGTAAGAAAATCGTTATACGGTTGTTGCAAATCTGTACACCTTATTTTATCGCAGGACTTTATCTCCTTTTGATACTTCGAGTTTCTTGACCAATGATAGGCTTTGGATAGTGCCAATTAAATTTTGCACATTGCTGCATATGTTATGCGTGTTATCAATTCGTTTTTATAATTTAAGGTAAGACGTTTAACTGATTCTCTTTCCTTTGAAATTTAAATACTGTACATCAATAAAATGTCACAAATATCACATTTACAATTTGGGTTTATTGTAAGAACTGGTTAACTAATATTTCTAATTTCTATTGTAATTTCACTAAGAGCGTCGTAGAACATGTGAATATAATAACAAAAAAATCATTTGTAGTTTAAATTTTATAAAATATTTTTGGTTGATGGCCAACCCTCTATCCCTTCTCCACTACTACTCTCGTTGGCGTTCGCGCATTGCATTCCCTATTACGATCCATTAATTTAGGCGAAAACAACTATTTTTAATGCCCGGCATTTGGCATTCAAGATTGACAAGACGATACTGTTGTCTGGTCAAGCTATTAAGCTATATCGTTCGAAACGGCAAAATATCAAATATGCCTTAAGTATTTTATTTTTACCTGTTTGTGGGTACATCACTGTTAAAAATCTTATTGAATAGGAATTAACATAATTTAACTTAACAAACATGTTTTTTTTTTTTATCATAATTCAATTTATTTACTTATGTGAAGTATCTATGTTACGTAATATTATGTAGAATAATTAATTTAAAAGTTAAAATATATTATAATTTATCTACATTGATATTCAGAAGTTTTATTATATGTTTTAAAAATATAATAATATTAGGTTAGCAGAAATAAAAAATGGCAATTGTCTGGTTAGTACCCCAATATTTATATTTTATTCAATTTAATATTTATTTTGAACATTTATGTTTAGTTTTAATTAGCCAGTTAATACTGGTGAAAACTGTATTAACTGTAAACAACTTTACAGTTTAAACTATTTAAACTCCGTCTAAATTGGCAAACTTTCGCATATTTAGCCAGAATTTTATCTTAATAATATTAAATTAGTTTTAAAAAATAGGCATCGGTTTAATTCAAAAATACTGGGGTAAATTATGTAAATAATATATATTAAATTGTTGTACAAATATTTTTAATTCTGAGAGGAGCAATAAATGTATCGATTCACGATGTATGTGTTTTTTTTTCATTTTTGTGTCTGTTATCGCCGTTTGGGCAGTAGCTGTTTCGATTTTCAATTTCAGTATCTTGTTCGATAGAAAAGTGAATCTTGTTGATGTTTTGGGGAGATCAAAGTCCGCAATAGTTTTCAAAAGCTCCAGGAAAACGGGAAGCTAGCTTTACGAAAAATCGGTTTTCGACAAAATCGATTTTGGTTTCTGGTGTTATTTTATAACAAACGACTGTATAGATACATGATCAAATTTTCAAAATATTTTGACTTGTTTACGGACATTATATTTAATTCACAATGTTTTTAGTTTTTATTCCTATAAATGTCAATTAAATTTTTTTCATTTGATCAAAAAGCATGAAAATTTAATGTAAGACGGCTTCTAATAAATTGTTACAATGATATTTGAAAAATATCAAAAATATATAGTCACAATTTTTTTTATAAGCATTCAAAGTTTGAAATTTTACAAAAAGCGTAAAAATCACGAAATTGTGCAATGATTACGAGTAAGAAATTCATAAACATTTTATAGAAGGTTCCTCATAAGTTTGTCTACTTATTCTTAACCAAAATGTCTACCGGAAAGTCAAATTAAATTTTTATGAGTGTTTGAAGTTCAAATTTTTATAACATTGGACATCGATTTCTCATGTAACGATTTTCTTATTTTGTTGTAATTATAAAACGAAAACTAAATTAATGCACGAAGCAATTTTAACTGAATATTCATATGTTTATATTAATATTTGCTATACACCATAACATTAAAAATATTTTCACTCGTTTTGAGCTGTTTATGGACATTTTACATTTAAAAATGTGTTTTGTATATGAACGTCAATAAAATTGTATTCGTTGGGTCAAAAATAGTTTGAAAATTTAATACAAGGCTCTTGGTATAGGTATCGCTACAACAGCAGAAGAAAAAAATTAAAAATATATATTCACAATTTTTTTTTTTATAAGCTTTATGAGTTCGAATTTTGACAATATTTATCAAATTTAAAATGATTTTGTACCTAGTTAAAAATGTATAAAAGGTTTATAGCTAATAAGGATTAAAAATTTAAAACAATGTTCCACGTATGTAGCTTATTATGTATCCAAAAACACAGTTTTTTTTTTATAGTTATTTTATGTTCAAATTTGGACGAAATTATTAATTTAAACGAAGGAGATTGATTTTAGTTTTGTGTTATATTTAGAAAATATTATACGTGGGTACTTGAAATTTCTCAACTATATTTATACATACAATTATTGAAATATGATAATATGCAAATAATATTAATTCAACTACTGACTGCCGTATTAATAATAACAAAATTAATATTACATAAAATATCCTAGGCTGACAATCTGTCTCCGTTCAGAAACATTTTTCGTATACAATGATATTATATCATTGAATTCAAATTTAACACCATCCATTACCGTGACCCATTTGTAACCTACTGTACAGCTGAGCAACATAAATACCCAATTACCATCTTACCCGATAATTTAATTTTTCAATCAAACAATTTATAAGCACATTTATAGCAAATATATATTTAATTTTAATTTAAAATTGTTTTCCCTTCTACACAATTTATTTTCCAAAACCATAAGCGTAAAATACTTTATTATGAATTATATTAATAACATTATAATAATATTATTGCGGTCGTTGTAATTTTTAATTGCAGTATGTTTGTTAGAAGTTTTAATTTTCATAAAATTGGTGGACATCGTTTTACATAACATGTCTATTATTAACAATACCTCATTGGATTATATATTTTATGTATTTGACCTTGGTTTTATGTGTGGTACCATTTTCTTTTTGGTACCGGAATTGTTAAAATTAATTAATTTTACATATTCAAATGCTACAAAATGAGAATTTATTGCGGACATTTTTTAGAATCGTGTTTAAATGTCATAACTGGCTTACGGCCGTGGTTAATTAAATGCCGAAGACCGTTTATAAATTGTAATTTTCTTTAAAAACCATTTTTGTTATAATCAATATTTTCACTCCACAATACGTTTAATTCATAGTTTTTAAAATAACAAACTGTGTTTATTTACCATTTACGATTAGTAATTATATTATACCAAGTAAAAAATTCAAATTTTTCTACCATTTTAAGTTACATTACTAATAGTTATTATTCATGTTCAACGAATAACGTAGATACCTACTTATAAGGTTATACCGACCCTTTAAAAACAGTTCCAATTATATTTAAGCATCAAAAAACAATGTTAACTGCGCCATCAAACTATCATGGGATATTCGGTTAGTATGGTATTTTCTTACTTTTGTATCAGGTACTAATTTCTATAATACAATCAACATAATTATGTGATTTTATGATACAAAATAGGTTCGTCATATTTTCGTACTTTCAACACATGATTTGATTTGATGTTTTTCAATGTGTTTGAAAATTTATTTTGAAATTAATAATTAGGTACTGATATTTTTATTAATGGCTTGAAAAAAAATTAGGTATACCTAGTTTGTACCTAAAAATTTCTCTTTAAATAGTTTTGATTGAAATATTTATTATTTCATTTATCTCATTTGTTGGAATATTTATAACTTTCCCAAAAACAAAACCATTTAATTTAAAAAATGTCTTTGTTTACATGTTTATATGTAAAAAAACAACTAATGATAGAGATTGTACATATTATTATATTTTATTTAGTTGACGTGGATGTTTATACGCTTTTAGAGGTACTATATAATATCATATTATTTCAATGGAAAAACTACTGAACTCAATGAAGTATAGAAATCGACCCTAGACTACCCAAAAGTTTTAAATAAGATATTTCGGATCGACGACCTTCTAAAATTGTTACCAATTGACACAGTAGAACAGTTAAACTCGTTAATACCATAAACTGATGAATTGAAATGCCCTTAGCCTAATCATGGGACGTAATTTGAATCACAAATCATTTTGACATTGGCTCCCTGGAGTATGGGCTCGTCAAATTTCGTCAGAACGTGATAGAACTGCATTGGTATAATAATAACCATAACCTTGTTTATCATATTAAATGTATAATATGGTTACGTTATATTAGCGAAGACCGCGATAGACGTGGGCACCACCAGTTATAACCTCCGGATTGTGTAGTGAAAAAATTGATTACTTAAACCATATTGATATCCTACTGGTAGTACGTATTTCCAAAGCTTCATGTTGTTTCTATAGTATCACATTACTGTCTAAATTTCTTATTATAGTCATTTCTTGTATTCTTTTTTCCCTTTACCTTAGATTTTTTATTAGTACGTATACGATTTTATTAATTTATATTTTAAACATTTTACAATGTTCAAATTTTAAAATTTGGTATAAATAAATATAATACCGCAGTCTATACCTAAAGCAATAAAATAATTATTCATGGGATTGTATTATAGGGTTACGATGTTATGTAGGAAAGTTTATAACACGTTTTTTATTGATTTGAAAAGTTTGAAAATATTGCACATTGGGATGTAAAACTAGAATCCATTATAAATCCTTATATAAATTTAATTTATATTTTGTGAGTTTTCGCCCTTTCGCTGTTACTTTAATTAATGAGGTTTTAATTCGATTACATCAAGGACACACCTTTATTGGTAGTTTTTTTTTAAAACGCGCATTTCATTAATCATGACTCATAAGTTATAAGGATTCAATTATTCCTATTAGTAAATTATTTTATTTTACATATTATCTTATTTAATATTAACTAAATTTGGTTGTATTTTACTAGTTTTTAGTTGTTAGGTACTTGTTGGTTGTTACTTATAATCTATATACATCAATATATTATAGTACTATGCTCGTAGTATACATTAGACTATTAGAGGTTCGATTTTTAGTGAATACGTGTACCTACACCTTCTTTATTATAATTTATATATTTTATAAACGATAGAAAAAAGCAATGTATTATCATGGTTAATTAATATATTTCTTATAGAAAAATAAAAATATTTATTTTAGGTATAATGTGAAATCCTGTTTGAATACTCATACCTATTATTGCATAATTATCACAAAACTGGCATCTACAAATAGCTATGGTGAATTTGTAAAGCTAACGCCGGCACTCAAGGACGTCGAGGGAACCAATAAAACTAGAACAAAAGGACTATTATGTTAATACTGATAGTATTTTTGTATCATAAATAAATTAAATTCCTACAAAAATCTCATTGCATTGACCATTTAACTAGAACGACATTGAGTAGAGTTTATTCAGTATAACATTAATTTGATCATTTTAATTTAATATTTTTAAGTTTGGTGACATAGAAATATTGAATAGGGTTGAAAATATCTTGTCTGCAACGGGCGTTGTCCGCGTGCACACAAAGCCTGATGATAATATATTAATACCTGTCTACTATAAACTACACTACACCTACCTATATGTTATATTAATAGTTAATTCTGATACTTTTATAATAGAATATTATATACGTTTATTAATATTTTTGTACACATTAAATTTTAATTTAAAATAGAAGTAAAAAAACCTTGGTATTTTAAGTGATGTATATAATATAATATTATATAGTTTCAAAAATTAATATAGGTATAGGTAACCAAATTTAAAATGTTTGAATGTTTTGATATGGAACTTCATGATCCTAGGTAAATATGAGTTATTATCTTACGAGGAAATCGATTAAATTAAAATTCTTTTTTTTCTAAAATTATGGTGAAATAAAAAAGTTTTCTCTTTTTTAAATATTAAGATATCTTTGAAAACCCCTCCCACTCCCTCAAAATAAAAAGGTTGGTAACCTCAGACTTATATTTTAAAAACCAAATGTATTGTCTACTCGTATAACCTTATGCTCTAAATAATCTTAAATTTTAAAGTGCAGGTGTACCTCAAGTGTACCTATTATAAAATTTATTATAATATTTGATAGCCACGAAATTGGCTCACCATTCACCAACATCACATAATCTGTTCAAAATGTATACCATAATTTTGTTAAAATTTTCAAGTTCCTGGAATTGAGTAGTCATTACTTCTCCCCCTCCCTATTTAAGGATGGGCTAACCATATTATGTAGGCCACCCACCTTATTCAAAACAATCGAAAATGGTATCAGCCGAGGTATCAACATTTTAAAACAATGTACATTAAATTTAATGTGAACATAAACATTATATACATTTTCTTTAGAAATGTACCTATATTATAATATTTTACTATAATAGCTATATTATTTTAATACTTTTTTCTAAAATGTTATCAATTCTTTAATAATAGGTTAGGTACAATTTAACAGATACTTATAATGTTTCAAAATCGTTAAAAACGGTAAACAGTCACTTTGTAAGGTCGGGTAAAGCTTTAGTTTTGAGAACGCGGACACTTTGTACTATTATATACATAAACAAGTCTGAAGTCACGACCAGACCATGTTATTAAGTTTATATATTATTAAATCTAAGTATATTATACATTCCAAATAGGAGGGAATCGTGGGTTACCTATCGGTTATAATCTTTTGAAAATGTTTAGGTCATCGCAAGTTCCTAAATTAATTTATGAATATATTAAAGCATCAATATTTGGCTGTTATCCAACCAGATAATTCAAAAACTTTGATTCTTTTGACTATTGTTGATAAACTATATTTGAAAAAAATGTAATTGACAAATATATATAATTACTACTTAGGTATATAACGTATATTTACAATACATGTTTATGTATATAAATATATAATAGTTCAAACTGTCCGCTTTCTGAAATGTACCTTGTTACCCTATCGTATAAAGTGTCCGGGTCGAAACCCCTAGCACTTTTAATGCTAGACCGGACAAAAGTGACCTAGAACCGATAAAAACCTAACCTATTTTTACCTAACCTATAACCACTGGGTGAGCTTCTCCCATCAAGCAATTTAGTATTTCACTGTCATATTTATATTGACAATCTCACCCTATCGTGCAAAGGTTCCATAAACGAAACCCCTAGCACTAATGTAAGACCGGAAAAAAAGTGACCTAGAACCGATAAAAACCTAACCTATTTTTACCTAACCTATAACCACTGGGTGAGCTTCTCCCATCAAGCAATTTAGTATTTCACTGTCATATTTATATTGACAATCTCATATTTTGAATATGCGATGTAAGGTGCAGGTTGCATAAACTAACCAAACCTATCCTATAACTTTGAAAAAGATTGTATAATAATATATAGACATACAATATAGGTATTATACCTATATCATATTTTACGGCCATTGTAATGTTAACTATAAGAGGTGATTAGATAAGTTATCAGAAAATAAAGGTACCTAATATTATATATTTATATTTTATTACATTTTTTTTTTTTTTTTTGTAACTTAGATAATTATAATTACTAATTTTGAAATTTTAACTTGTTACCCTAATTATATCTAATTGTACGTTGAAAGATTGATAACGTTACGTTTATAGTCTTATACAGTAACTATACGACTATACAATAACTAATAAGTACATTTTTTTATACACAATAAATCTAACCTAACATATAAAACATTAAGCCTAGGTACTTGAAAAAAGAATGTATATAGTGAAGCCTTAGAAAGTTAGAACCATAGAAAAATCGCTTGTTCAAAAATATGATTTGTAAACTCCGTTAAAATACGTATGGTACCTTTTTGGATTTTTTTATGCTAGTCCTTATACATTTTCCATTATATATATATATCCCCAAAAGTATGCGTCATCTATGTTATAAAATATACAAAATCAATTAGTTGAAAATGTTCCAAATGTTGAATTGAGTCCCTTAAAGATTTTTTGAGTTATTTGGATTGAGTCTACTTTTCACCCTACTAATTTTTTGCAGTTTATCCAAATTGCTCGTAATTGTGTGTGGACGAACTATTCTACGACATAACTCTGCAGGTGATATTAATCGACAGCGGCCAAACAAATAATAAAGGAAATATTTCGGGATTCAATATTCAATATATTAATGTACCTTTAGGTAATAATACATCCCCGATTATTATCACATATATATATACATACTTCGGAACTTCATGATTTTATATTTTGTATGTCATCTATGTTATAAAATATAAAATAATACAATTGTATTCTCTTGGAGCTATTGGCCCTATGACAATTTTTCACACTATATGCGTGCGGATGTTAAACTCAGTGTATATTGTACAGTGATTTGACGCACCCAATCGAGTTGACGGATGTACGCATTGAGATTTGACCTTGGGACTAAAAGTACTATACAAGTTCATCCATAAACATAAAAACGGATAAATCTTGAAACCAAAATATGTGAAATATATTTGGTTCCACATCAACTATATTATTATTTTTCTAACTAATTAGTTTTTATCATATTACTCCACTACCTAAAAAGGATATGGTGTAAGGATGTAATCCAACAGAAAAAAAATATAAAAAATTTTAATTAAATATCAGTTGGAATGCTTGTTAGTTAATTATATACATATTATGACAAATTCTTATTGTAAATATTTACAAATTGTATTTTTCAAAAAAAAAAAGTAAATTTTTATGTTAATAAAATATGAATTAATAATGAAAAAATTATCAACAGTTGTTTATGATAATTAAATAAGTTAAATTATAAATATACAATATAGTATAGGTATGTTTTTTATATTAACTTAGCTTACATATTAAAGTAAATAATTACTGGTATAATTACTATGGTAATGTTCAAATTTATTATCTTATTAAATATATACCTACCACACTCGCGTGACGTCTTACATCATATAGCAATTTTGCGTTTAGTAGAACCAATTTGATGATGTTGGCTCTAATATTTGAGTGAATTCAAATTGCTCTAATCAAATTTAAAAATAATATTATCTAGGGCAACTTGTGTATGTTTTTATAGATAATTTTAAAATTTATATATCAATAAAATAAATTTGTAAATAAAAGTCCTCTTAAGATAATTTTATACATTTTAACTATTTTTAATAATTATTATATCTCACGTTACCCCTCTTCCACCATATTATTTCCCACCAAACTGTTTAATATCGCTGTATAGTTTGAATCATTTAAAATTCATATCAGTTTCACAAAAATCCTTCTTCATATATATTTTAAACAACTACCGACATATTGGAAATCTAAAATGTGGCCTGCAAAATTCTAGAGTTGAATTTTTTTGTTTTAAATTTTTAATTATTTATTTAACATTTCCCATTGAGAGGACGCTACAAAGAGGTTGTCTCCGTCTTACACGTGCGTGACATAACAAATTTCGGCTCAGAAGATCACGTTTAGATCCGTTAGCTTAAAAATTTTAGTGAATCTAGCTATTTTAAAACTTGATGGTAAGAACATTATCTGTGTTTGTATGAGGACTTTTTACTATAGTTCAATTTTTTAGTAAGTTCTGCGTAGAATATAATATAGCGTAAATTAAAAATGATCATGATTCATAACTCACTTTAAAACTGAATTATCGTAAAAAAAAACAATATACGAACACAGATAATGTTTTTGCCATCAAGTTTCAGTATATTTCGATTCACTCTAATTTTTAAGCTAACGGAGCTAAACACGATCAGCTGAAAGTGAATTTGCAATGTTACGCACTTGTAACTTGTAAGACGGAGACAACAGATGGCCGTGTAGAGTGATTCCTTATGTAATTTTATTATAATAATTTTTTTATTTTTATTTATATCGTATTCTCTGTAAAATACATCAAACTACCATAATAAAATATGTTTGTACATTCGTACGTTAAGCACAATCGGAGCACAAATGATAATAATTTATAATTCTTTAAAATTAAGTATCTAAATAAACATTATACCTTTATTATTATTGTTATATTTATATAAGCTATTTAAAATTCCAAATCATAAAATGACAATTGTCAATTTAACTAGTTTTATTTCAAATAGAATACTTACTCAATTTAAAAAAAATATAAAGGACGAAATTCCCATTATAATAAAATGTATAATAAATAATAATCTATGCTGGTACATAAAGATTATATATTTTGGAACATTTTTTCATATATATATTATTATTGTCTATTAATTATTTATAGCTAACAATTATCATGTCTAATATCAATGAGAAAATTATTTAATGTGTAACATGTGTTAAACTGGATGGCTATGTATTTCGAACAATAATATGGAGGCTGCGTTTTATTGCATCCAATAAAATATCTGTCGTATTCTGCAAGATGTAAAATGGCGTTTGATAATAACGATAGAAATTTTTATTTTTTAGAAAATAATGTGTACTTCAAAACTTTATGTAGTGTCTATTTTTAGACAAAAGACTTACACAACTTGTAGTTGTACAATAAACGTGTGGGCCCTAAGGATAATGGTTATAAGTAGGCAGTAAGTTATGTGGATTATCCTTAGATACATTCTCGACATCTACGTGACTCATCCAATGTTAACCAGTTTTATATGTTATAAAAAAAAACCTGGAAGTATGTGTTATAAATATTTGTTTTGAATTTATTTAACTAAAATAATATGACAGAGTTAATAAAAGTACCTATACATAGAAAAATATAAAATAATAATAATTAATTTCCAAATACCGTTTTCAAATCATCAAAAGTTCGAAATTGTATCTCTAAGTATATAATAAATGATTATATTAGCTTCTTACCTATCAATATTATGCTTTTAATCATGAATTCTAGTGACGTATATTATCATTCGATATTTTTTAAATTATATATTTATATAGCTGTTCAATTTATTTACTGATTTAATTTTAGTACTGACAATTATGAATATTGCAGTAACTACTAACTAGTTGATATAGAGGTAGTGGAGTAAAATATCTTGTTTTTTATTCATAAACCTTTGATGACTCTTATAACGTTTTAAAAAATTTGGCGTGCACATATTTATAAATATTATGTTTTTATGAGTTTAAAGAATTCCTTTAACCACTAAAAGAAATCAATATACAAATAGTATTTTGTTGTATGCTTGCCAATGTAACTAAATATTTTTGGTACCTAATCACGTTTAAAATCTTTAAATAAAGAGAGATACCCATTATAAATAAATTTAATTTGTAACTGGTTGATTCAACAACTTTTAAGTTTTTACAATAATCTGTTTTTTTTTTAAATTTACAAGCATGTTAAGTAGGAATTTAGTTTGGTCGGGTGTATGAAGGCTAAATTATTTTAAACATTATCTGCAAATAAAGAAAACTGCGCGATGGTACATTTTCGAAAATATTCACTTATATTACTGAACCTTCAATATCAATTGAAAATAATTCAGTTATTTATTTAAAAAGGAATTAATTACAAATGATAAATTCAACCAAATGGTGATACATAGTAACGTACTGACGGGGGAAGTTGAGTTCGATCCAGTAGGTACAAAAATAAATACATATATTAGGTACCTACCTATTTTAAAATAAATACAGGTGTGTACATTTTTACATGGATTTAAACTTTCCTCCTTATTTGTGTATAAACTCATTCAACTGTTTATAAACTATAAGTATTACTTATTGTACAGATTGTATAGATTGTAGTTTATAAAAATAAAGCCATTTTGAAAAAAAAAGATTGAAACTACGTTAATAGTTAAGTATTATAATAATAACATTTATAAATCCCTAATCGGTAGACATAGAATATTACTCTGTACAGTAGGATACCAACTGTGAAAATAATCCTTGATTTGTTTGGATTAATAAAATAACCAGTAACAATGTTGAGTGCGTGAAAGAGTTTTTATTCTTTATTTACAATATACTATCTATACATAAGGGGCACAATTATTAGTACCAATATGTAGAGTACACATTAATGTTAATTAATTACGTTAATAAACTAGAAAGAATACATTTTACAATTTATAAGCGTCACATGGATATAGTTTTGTTCATCTTGTATTATGTTATATAACACGTCTTGTAATGCAACTAGCTAAATAATGCATTTTTTGGTTTTGTATATTTATAGGGACAATTGGGGTCAGCGTACTTACAAAGTATATTCAAAAAACAAAAAATATAGCTTATTCATTAATATATTGTGTATATTAATATATATACATAATATGTCGTTATTCGAGCTTTACCAATACATTTTATAGGAATTATAAACGTGACAATTGTCACATTATATGAATCCATATATTATGTCTAACATAATACCATGTACAATGCATATACAATGTATATCCTTAAAACCAGATAATATAATATGGTCTGTGTACAGTTTGGTCATGCCTATAATATGCCATAATAATTTTGTTGTTTCAGAAATTAATTTAGTCATAATAAGTATTTTTTTTTTAAATTTTAAGACTAATTGTCTAGTTGGCTTAGCCTATTCCTTAGGTACAGATAACATTCATATTATATATTGCTATCTGTACGTATTTCTTAGTGTTTTCAATATTACCATTGTGTTATGAGTTATTACTTATACTTACAATAAAGCCAAAAGGTCAATGATATGATAAACAAATGCCTATTACATGATTTTGTTTCATTTAGATCTTTACATTATATATTACTATGTCCTGATATATGCTCCATAATTCATCATATTATGTATTATAATAGTAAATAAATAGTGTATACCTATAGCTTGTTTTGTGTTTTTTATTATAAATTATAGTTATAATATGTTCATTATATTTTAAATATTATGCATTAGAACTTCTTCTTCTCTTTATTATAATTAATTATTAATAATAACTTTAAAGTATTGATGAATCTCATAAATCCGTGAAATCGTTAACTGCAGAAAAATATGTCTCAAAGACACGAGACAGAATACCAATAACAAAATGTTATGTAATAGGTAACGTTTAAATTGTATAGGTACATTTTTAATATTCTTGTCTCCTTCGTTGTAATATTTAATTGTGAGTTATTTTAAATTTCATATTATTATTTGTTTGGTATAATTTTTTTCCAATATTAAAAACTTTCATGTAACCAATGATCAAATATAAATGTAATTATGTAAAATGGATAATTAAAAATTGTTGTCAATTTAACGTGAAGATTTCACGTGTTTGACGTGTTGATTAGAACAACGAATTACCGTTAAAAAACTTAAACCGCCAACGTATACTATATAAATATGTAATTGATGTAATTACTATTATTTATTAATTATTTTTATTTTGTAGTTACGTTGTATATTATTATTTATTTTAAATTGTATACTATAAACACATGTATCATTACTATATTACAATATAAGGAAATCATTTAATAAATCATCATAGCTATATAACTTTTAATGGTACGTACGACGTAACAGACTCCGTGTACCGGTTGACTATAAATAGTACGACTGTTTAGACGTATATCATAATTACAGTTTATTTAAAGAATCAGTACAATTGCTTTTTATTGTAATAATTTATCATGATATACCTCAAGTGTTTTTATACTATTAATTATTATACATTATAATATCCTATCGTCTTTTAAGATCTATTATATTTTAAATATATAATACAATGTTTTACAAAATAATTAAACTAAAAAAATTGGAATTATTATTATTAATAATATTTTCTATAGTTAGTCTTTTACAGTGCAAATAGTGCAATTATTAATAGTTGCAGCCATAATTATAAAATAAAACCATTCATAAACAATGAATCAGCGCAAACAGCGCTTGTGAATTTTTAGTATTTTAACACTTGATCTATACTACGTTTACCGTCTGCAATATTTCAGTCCGGCCACTTTTTTCTAATTCTATTCGCAAAATTATACGAAACGGTTATATTTGAACGTCTACGCACATTATAAATACACCGAAGTGTTATAACGTTTGTGCCCTTGGCCATTCGCACCGGGAATTTTTCACGTTTTCGTCGGTGGTTTAGATACTTGAAAAATCCTTATTTTCCTTATTCTACCGTAAGGCTGAAAAAAAAAACTACGACGGTCTTTCGGTACCAATATTTGTTTAACTTAACACGTCGTATGTGAAGGCTGAACTGACGCTAACGGTGTGGTGGCAGTGATAGCGGTAGCGGCGTGAGAGGTGTACGACCGCCTATTGGTATAATGTAGGACAGTAAAGTACCCATGTCCCATATGGTTAAATAGCTTAATACAACGATAATGACAGTAAACTGGCTCAAACCGTAAACCATCCGTAGATAATACCTACCAATCATTATGTTATACGGTTTTAAATATTGTAATTTTTATCGAAATCGTTGTGGCCAACAAATGGTTTGAAAATATACATTTGCGAGTTGCAACTTGTGCGCCGCACAATATATGCAGGACACGGTGTTTATTGTCATTATACAGATGCGGTCATTAACGATATATTATAACATGACGATTATATTATAATAAAAGTTAAAATCAAAGGATTGTTTTGATTTATTTGTATACTGGTGTGTATTATATTATTATAAGTGTACATAAACATAATATGATGAAGTGATAGTTTGCGCAACAAAAAAATACGTATTTATGAAAAACTACTAGTAAAGTACCTATATTTTTTCCCCAGATTTCCTTCATACAAAGTATAAAGACTGAAATTATATAAATGAAATAATTCATGTGTTGTGTAACAATTAGGTACTGGCAATTCAAGTTTTGAAACTTTAGTGCTTCGTTAAGTTGTATATTATAATCACTAAATACAGTCACAAACAATGTTATCTATGTATGATATATTTATGAGTCTTTTACCTCGCTGTTATTATATAAATTATTAAAGTTATTACAATATGATTTAACTTTTTATGTGAACAAAAGTTTTTTTTTTTGGATTTAACTCAACTGTACACTTTATAGCTGGTTAGGTACTTCCCTATTACGCAGTACTATTACCTCTACTGTAGGTATCTCGTACTTATACAGAGCCCATTAAAATATATTTTCAAAGCATAAGAAAGGTTAGATATATTATATAATTTGCCTGATAGTTAATATATACTTTTTAACATGTAGGTACTTTAGTTTTGTTCTTATCGATTTATTTAAAATTGTATTCTTTGCTTCCACATATTTTGATATATTTATGCTCAATGCACTTATAATACTATAATATTGTCCGTCTAGAAACTGATTAAAACGTCGTGCATACATACAACTACATGATACATGGTAGATAACATCATATTTCTTAAGTTATATGTTTACCTGCTATACAAATATACGCGTGTGTACATGTAAGCCGTTAAAATGTACCTGGATTTTGCCTATTTTCGACTGCATTTTCTAAATTGATTAGAAACTTTGAAATCTGTGATTATTGTAAATTTATGGACAGGATTTGTATAATCAATTGACATTTTAAATCCTAGTACAGTTTATTTTACTACCTACCACACTACCACTGATAGGTTTTGATAAATCATTTTACCATTACATAATTATATCTTTCGTTACTAATCTAAAATTGTATGAAATGGCCTAATTAAGATTTACAAAAAAAAAAAAAAAAGAAGTCTGGAAATATACCTTTACGGATATGTTAAGGTACCTGTTGATTGAACTTTGGGAATTTTCCAACATAAATCCTATGCCAACTAACTATTTTAACGTAGGTACCTAATCATTGTGTAAAATTTGAATTTCTAATCTACTAAACATTATCGTCAATAGTATTCTAATTATTGCATGTACTATAAATGCTCTATGAGTAGTATACAATTATAGATAACTATAATACATTCATTTTATTTTATTTTATTATTATTCTTTAATATTTACGCGAATTGAAAATATAAATACGACTTTTAGTTTATTATTATGATTTATTCGTAGCACTTTGTGGTTATGTGTTGCCTAAAATAAATTCATTCTTTCCTCCTAATTTAATTTAATATTTTACGTTTTTTATATGATCTCTTCTTTCATAATGTTATAATATGTAATGTTAGACAGTACAGCCTTGTTTAATTTTATATTAAATTATTTATTTGTACAAATATATTATTATTGCATCTAATACGACCCGGTGAATGAAAAACATGAGATATATTTTTACGTAGATGATAAGTATAAAACTGCACGCGATCGTGTGTATGTGAGCTAGTGAGCGCGCGCACACTTAGTGGTATATGTCTGTTTATGTGTTGCGCCAGCTGTTTCCGATCATTGGGAAATGGCTGGCGACGCGACGGCGGGGTCATTGGACGCCACCCTTATCGAGTTCTTTAAAATTTGATGACGATCGAATTGTACCGAACCGGATGAATACGCTACTCCCCTATAAAAAAATTGAAGTCATTGGATAAAAAATGCCAATAATCAATGATGTAATAGTATGATATACGGCCGCCGCTATATATATATAGAAAAATAATTTAAACATTTCGTAATTTCAAAAAATCATGCACGTGTTATGTACTCATAACAGATGGACGATTGAATTTAAGAACTATTAAATGCTTCTTACAGGATAGTCGCGAATATTTAAGCTATAGTTAAGCTTTGTGCGTTATTATTTGTTAGACAATTTATAAAACTTCTAATTTTGTTATTTTTTACCTATATTTTCATTTTTTAAGCGAGTGATTCACGAGTGCCCTATAGCTATAATAACAGTTATAACTATATTTTTGTTTTAATAATTTTATTTTACATTAGTTAGTTTATATATATCTTCGTAACAAGATAATATTTTCTTTTGGATAAACGTAACACTCTATATACCTACGAACCTACGAATTTTAATTAGTTATTGGCTAATGTCCATTATTCGAACTTTTTAACACAATAAAATAGATGCTACTATACGTTTAAAAATGACCAAGGAATACATTGTTGTTCGGGAGGATTTTATTTTCTGTGAAATAGGTACATATACGTGATACTTATTTTTTTGTTTAAATCATTTGTTTATCCATTATTGGATTTATTTGGAGCTTCATTTATGTGCTGTAATAGGGTTGTTGCGACAACACCGACGCCTAATCCATCGCTCGTATAATAACGGTTTATTCTGTTGTTCAATTTTCTTTTCAATGCACTCGCGGCTTTCATCGGAACTGTGACTGCTTCAGGTAGACATTGAAGATTGATTAATGATTCATTCGCATGGCACAGTGTGACGGAGCTCAGGGTAAATACGCTAAACTCGTGATTGACGTATCTAGTAATAATTTAAAACATTTTAAACATATCATGTACCTAAGTAATTGTAGTTAAATGTTTCATTGGCATTCAAATTTTGTCGTGAAAATAATAATTTTTATAATTATAGCCTTTAGGTATCTATATAATAATAATATACTTATGAAATATAAATATATCATAAATGGACAACCTTAATTTTTGAAATATTTTTAATTGTACCTACATTAATTCAGCAGAAATTGTACATAATGATATGGGACGAGGTCGTCAGGAAAACCATTAGGAAGTATCTAAGATAAATTAAGGTCGTAAAGTTTCTCTCCTTTGAACATGATTTTATCAACAATATAATATAATAATATATTATATACGTTTTTGGAATTGTGTTAAAAATATACAACACATATTGAACACAATATCGGAATTAAAAGAAAATTCTAAAAAAAAAAAAACAAATGCTTAGCGATGATTAAAAAAAACCAGACTATAATATGTGAAAGTTTTAAATAGTTATATTGACAGGCACAGACGTCTTTAGAAACAGCTGCGCGTTAGTCCTTCGCCTTCTTTTACCATTAATGGTACATCGTACTTTTATTATTTTAAATAATAATTCTTTGAATGTATAACTATAACTATAAATCGTTATCAATTAGAGTATCTATTATTAAAAAGTTATATGTTTATAAAGAATAAAGATATAGAAAAACAAAAATATAAAAGTAATATTATATGTATATATTATATTTTATATGCCTACCATAAAATGCACATTAGATTGGACAAAAAAATTAAAAATTTAGAATTGTTTATATTTAATATAATTAAATTGCTTATTGATCTGAATTCAAACTTCATCAATCTCTATAGTTCTGTAGCGGCAATACAATGTTCGAACAAAATTTCTATTTTTCTAGTTTTAATTTTCTAACAATACAGTAAAATAATTCTGATTATGGATGAAACCAATTGCAAGTAAGTTTTCAGTAGATATTGATTTTAATTTCAAAACAATTTAATTTTTAATTGATAAATAAGTAGGTACCTACCTAATGTTTATTTTCTTGGTTGTAATTATATAAAATCAAAGTATTCATATTACATTTTTAATAAAACGGACTAATGATTCATTTGTAGATGTGTATCATACTTACACAAAACATTCTAAATGTATCTGCCTACTTATAAAATTAAAAATGGTTGATTTATTTTAAAATCATATTTGATGGTTATTTTGTGTTTTAAGTGCTTTAAATATGGGATAGGTATTATAAATTAAATGGCTAGATGCAACATTGATACTTACCAAAAAATTTTACTTCTCGAAACTATGCTTATTCCCGTAGATTAGTTCTATTTAATTAAAACCACGTGTCAATTAAACATTTACATTTTAAACTTATGGAATTTAATCTTGTTTCAATGTCACTGTTGTCTCGGAATAGTGTAATACTTATTACAATAGTATTATGGACATAAGTACCTATTACCACTTTTTTATGTTGCACTGTAAGATTGTTATTCAAATGTTGTAATTTCATTAGATTTATTATTAAGAGGATATGTCAGCGGAATATCAGTTTTCTCTCTCAGATCCATGCCGCACATAGACAAAACGCATTCATGTAAAATCATTTATACGATTTAAAAAAAATCTTTGAGTAAAATCACATATTACAAAAATTTATTTAGAATACTATTTTCAAAGGTTCACCACATCGGTTTTATATTTAATTTTAATTTTAATTATATATGGCTTAAAAAATGTTTTGTTACATTTAAATGAACATTAAATTGTTTTGAGACAATATATTTTAGACAAATGGATATGTCGAGCCCTCAAAATATTATTTTCTATAATTTTTGTAATTTACTACACAATTACTCAAAATTTTAAAAAAAAATAAATAATTTTTCATGATTGCGTTTTAACGAATTGCATTTAGAACGCCTGGCAAAATATTTAATATAAAATTATCAATATCAACTAAAATAAAAGTATATTATTATAGGTTTTATACATTGCACTTTTTTCGATTTAATTGTTATTTTTCGTCATGTTGACAATTAAAATAAATGTGTTTATTTATACAATAGAGAGAAATTAAAAAGTGGAATTTACCTTTGTCTAATAATGTATTATGGAGTCATTAAGACCACTTCTGTATTATATGACGTGAATTAAGGTTAAACGTGACATTGATAAAAAGTAATAAACCTATTTATAAATACGAGTTTCTGTTGACAATCGAATAGTTTAAGACAATTGTAATGATTACAAAAATGGTTTTGAAAGGCCTTATAAAATTTTCATACGAATTCTAACTGATAGCAATATTATAATCTATTTCGTTCATGATTATCTTTTATAAGTTCACGCCATCAATGTCCATTATTAGTTATTAAATTATAATATTGTTGTTATTTAAATTCGGAATCAATCCTGATAAAATGTATTACTGAAATATTATGCTATACTATTATAGCATGTTCGGTTATCGTAACGACGTAACTTATAAGTAGTTAATAATATTATAATATATTCTGTCCGGCAAGAGAACACTCCGCAGCCCGACAAATATTATATTATTGCGGTTCTTCTGCGCATCCCCACGTGACACCCTGCCACGGTGTAGAACCGGTCTCGATCGCAGAGTGTTGCGTGGGGATATGTAGAATCTGCGTGTTCTCTCCCTGGACAGAGTTTAGTTTAAAATTTCCATTGAGAATTTAATATTTAAATACCTTAGAGAATAACTTGCCCGTACATAATTGCAATCTAATTGGATATGTTCACGAGTGTTATTATTATACATTTTTCATTATTTCAATTGGTCTTTAAAATTAAGTTATTTTTTTGATAATTTATTAGTAAAAATTGTGTTGGATTATAATATTATTATTTGTTTCATTATAATACCAAAAATATTCTTTCGGAATTTAGTTTTTTTTTAACTTCGTGTTATCTAACTAAATAATAATCATCACTTACTAACTTAATAAAATAATTAACACAACTTTATTAACTTATTAAACAAAATCTTAACCACGATCCACTGCACATGAAGCAGTCGATTCTTAGCTGGACGAGACCGACTGACAGTCAGGGTGAGTGCATACTGCATACTACTACACATTTATTTTATTAATTTTAAATATTAATTATCAAGTGAAACTTGCACAATTTATTACAAAAATAGTAATTTCAAGGGGACCACATATTCTGATAGATATTTCTAATAGTACTTGTATATTTGTAATATTACCTATTAATTATTTTAAGTCAATTTTAGTTAAGTTACTGTTTCTTTATATGACAAAAAAAAGTAAAATTAAAAAATAGTTTGTTAATTTGTATATTTTTGTAAGTTTTTAATTATTTTTCACAATTATTACAAATTAACTAAATAATATTTCTCAATATAAATTAGAATATAATTCTAAATACCTACCTGGGAAGTACATAATATTATTTTCTATAGGTATATTAATTATTAGGTGCATTTGCATTGTATGATAAGACTCGAACAACATGATATCGTATGCTTGCACAACAAAACTTACTATTTTTAGCATAATTATGAAACAACAATAGCTGTAAATAAAAGATTTAGATTACAATAAGAAACCTGGAATAATGTATGGAATATGGACAAGACCCATTATAAAATTATCAATCATATTAATAAATAGAAGAATATATTACGTAGTGTATTTTGTGGTTATGTAATTTATGATAACGAGTTGGAAGATACCTGCATGGCTGCACTAAATGTAATTGAGAAATGGAGTGTTCTTGTCAGGTTAGGTTATTAGCTGTATGCAGCAAATTTAATCTAGCCCGGCTTTAATTAGGGCTCGGAGTTTAATAATATCAATTTTCCATATTATGTACGTTTTAATTAGTTCGTTCGTTAATCTTAAATTAAAACAATGTTTTATAGGTACCACTCATATTACTTAAATAATTTTCAAGTTACACGTGTTCCACAATCGTAATTATTTTCAGGACAAATAAAAAATGTATAATATTTTATACCCTATCGACTATATTATATTCAATTTATAAACAATTAATATTATAAAAATTATTATTTAGCCATTAATGATGGTATAATCTGAGCTATTATATCGTTCCTACAAAGTTATAAGTATGGACCTAGTATACAAATAATGCCAATGTGTTACATTTGTATGGAATAATAATATACATATATTATAATAAATTTTAGTTTGTACCTTATACTCTGTTTTGCTATTGTTGAATCCATTCTAGTTTATAACTGGTTTGGTTTTGATAGTAATTATATTTATATAAAATATTATATTGTATTTGACCATTCTTTCTTTAAGGCGGTCGACTACAGGTTGATGAAAGATTTTTATAAAATTATATTATGTATATTGAACAATATGTACCTATAAGCTATAAGTAATCCTGAAAAATATTCACGATGTGTTTTGTTTCGTATTTATATTGTATAGTTTAGACAATTTAGTTCTTTCACAGTTCCTCATTATTTTAATCCAAATTAATAATTACGTTTTCATTTTTATTTTATATATAGGTACACGATTCTAAAATTTATCCAGGTGATTTTATTGCCATATCAACAATATATTATATTATAGATATTTTCATTTTTGAATGTCTGTATTGTGTGATGACAAGCGAACAAAAAAAAAGTAATTGAAATGTATCAATTGCACATCGTTTCACTGTTTGTGTGTATTTTTTTATTTTTCTATTCGTCAATGTCTGTATAAAGTTGTTATAATATGTGTCTAATGATTTGTAAACTATATTTTCGGAGCTCTTCAGTTTTGCGGTCTGTACTCTGTCTCTGTGTATATAATGAACATATCACTATTACCCAGATTCGACATAAACATATTCCAATATTGGCACATGTGGACGACTACAATGATATTTCGTTTTCTTTATGATTATCCGATCATTAAATGTTTTTGCAAATAAATAAGACACTCGAATATATTGTGTATTCTTTTTTTTTTTTATATGTATTTTGCTTGATTCTAGGGAAATCCCCTATCATTTCTAAACTCTAACTAGGAATGAAACCGGTTCGTCTGTTCGACTTCTATATAGCGGTATTTAATATTTATTTTATAGTCGGTTGTGGAATTGAGAGTTTGAGACTCGGTCAACGTGTACCTACTGGGGCTAACTTAATTGGGGACAAGAAGAAGAACTATCTTAAAACATATCTTAACCAGTTCATCATATTTTTTGACTATTAATTAAATACCAATGTCCATCTTCTGATACTATTAAACAGGCAAGGTTACATTACAAGTAGATAGAAACATATTATATAAGTGGATACATTACATATTATGTGTTCGAATTTTCGAATTTAATATTTTATTATGCATTATAAGAGTTCTATTAATAATGAAATGGTTTTTCTCTTAGTTTAAATTTAAAACAACTATTGTTTGATGCCAATAATTAACCATCTTAATATTATAGAACATTTTGTATCCGACCATTTTATCCCCAAAATATTTGAAGTTATTTCTATAAGTACCTAAATGATTTTTCACTCGTATTATGAGGGTTCTGATTATGGCGTATTATGGCATCGTGGAACTATCTTGGTGCGAATTTTAGAACTAATAATAAATAATATATTCGAAAAGCTTAAGCATATTCAAATTTGAATTTAAAATTTAAACACAATTATACATTGAATAAAATAAATGAAAACAAATATTAACCACAACAAGTATTATAAAAAATTCTAAAATCATATTTATTACAAAATTATGTTGTTCAATATTATAAATAAATAATCTTTATGAGGTATAAAAATGTACTGCCTACTCAACATTTTTTTAATTACTACTAATTACAACGTGTCAACATTTCGATTAAATATCCCACGCCTAATAAATTCGCTAAGTTAAAAAAACATCCGTTTAATTTTAAACATTATTTTAGTGTATGTATATACTGTAGGTACACAGTATTCTTTAAATTAAGTAAACAAAGTAAAGCAGACCTCTAAATTTTAATCATCAACAGTCAACACACTTTGTAGTAAGTATGATAAAGAACATTGTAAAAATAACATCGCTTGTGTGTCTAACATAATTAGTCATCATTAAATGATAACATAATAGTCGTTACATCTATCAATTCAATAGTTATAATCTCAAAACGTAGGTAAATGCGTTCATTATATAATATTAAAATTTATAAAATAATAATATATTTATAAGGTAGAAAATGTGAAAAAAAAATTGAAAGAATTCGAATGGTGCTGTAGTTATTGTAATACGATCATTGGCCACAATTTTGATAAAATACGTATACCTATATACATTAAAATATTATTATCATTGTATAAAATTCTTTTGTCATAAATTCTATTTTATATCGGCGGATATATATTATGATATTGTTACAATATTAATTATATACATAGTGTAAAGCGTTGTGTATCGTATTAATATTATTATTATTCAGATGTACTTATACCTATTGGCTATTAGTATATAATGGCATACAAGCTAATACAACCCAGACTTTAACCTAAATCATATCTGCTCCTTGTAGCAATTGCATGCAGAAAGGTAGATGATGTATGGTTGAAGATGCTTATTTTTTTTTAGTTATTATACTGATAACCGTATATTATTTAGGTAAATATAGAAAAAGCTCTATCCGAAATTATGTCTATACTGCTCGCATCCAGAAATAATACTATACCTAGATACAAAATATATTCTTTACTGTTTTGTACTTGAGGACTAAATATCATATAAATTGGTTACTTATCGGCTTCTGATAAGGTGTCATATGAAACTACAGACAAAAAATAATCTGTAGCGCTCCAAACGGCTGTATCATAAATCATAACAAACTATGTAAGCCTACGATTATATAGATGTATATTATATACTTAGATCATATGACAAATATTTTATGTATGATCTGAAGATATAATTAATGCACTAGGCATAAACTAGTATAAAATTAGTTTAGAATGTTGAGATAAGGGGCGGTAGGTAGTAGTTATTTTTACAACTGTTTTATATAGTCACTTTGTAAATAGAGTCATAGGCCGGGCGACCAATATAATATTATCTTCAAAACCGTGTTGAGGACAGTTTCTTTTTCATATCGAGATGTGCATATGTCTGGAGTCGGTGTGGTATACCCGTGATGTATTAGCATATTGTATTCGTCACCATTATAATATTATATACAACGTTGTCGAGTAGAACAGACCAGAAGCGCGTCGGTAAATCCCGTCGTGGTTACACCGAATTTTTTTCGGCAAATTCTCGTCCGGGTGTATAATGTATATAGTATACAAAAAATATCTCTGGAATTCAACACTGTACAGTTTCTTTTTCATATCGAGATGTGCATATGTCTGGAGTCGGTGTGGTATACCCGTGATGTATTAGCATATTGTATTCGTCACCATTATAATATTATATACAACGTTGTCGAGTAGAACAGACCAGAAGCGCGTCGGTAAATCCCGTCGTGGTTACACCGAATTTTTTTCGGCAAATTCTCGTCCGGGTGTATAATGTATATAGTATACAAAAAATATCTCTGGAATTCAACACTGTACAAATACGTGGTATAATGTAGTACAATACACGGCGATCAATTATTTTCCTCTTCCATTCCTACCATTGTCGTCATCGTCGCCTATCCTCCTCGTGCCAATTGTTACGCGTCGTCTGCGGCACATACATTGGCGTTTATTGCCGGTCTGCCGCCGCCGCCGCCGCCGCCGCCGCCCGGGGGCGCCTGGTCGATAACACCCGTCGAGTGTCTCACCCCTTATTTAGCATAGTTTAGTATACCTAAGCATAGGTTAGTATAGAATGTGAATTATACTGGTGTGTGTATGTACGCACAATTCGTTATGCGACTCGACGAAAGCTTGTCCTAGGTCCGAGTCGTGTCCAGCAGTGGCGTTGGCGCACCGCGGTGTATATATAGAGAGGTGTGCAAAGTGATGTTATGCGTATTATTTTCCGCGGATTCAATTCTTTCGATTTTACGGCATTGACCTCTGCCGCCGTCACTGCTGCAGCGCTGGAGAAAGTATATAAAATATAACATTTATAAGTATTGTTTTCCCTGCAGCATTTAGTAGACGTCATTATAATATGGCACTAATATACGCAGTGCCGATCGGACGATTTTTGCGCGTGATCCACGTCATCAGTATACGAGTGTTGTGAGTATTGCTCAGGATTTTGAATTCGAGCGAGAACTTTGTTTTTTCTTCGCATTTTCGACCCTCGATCGATACACGAACAAATCAATGAATTTAATAACAGAGGATGACAATATGACTATAGGAGAATTTCATTTTTGGATTCGTTGCGTGGGTAAACGTTTCATGATTTACGTAACGACACTATATATTATATTAAATATGATATTTGATTCTTTCGTGCGCATCAGATTCAGATATTATTTTAGTTTTTTGAAATTCCAGATTTGAATAATATTATAGATAATACTTCACTACAAAATGATTATTGATTATGTACAGTTCTTCGTAAAAAAATTTTTGTTTAAGTTATACCTATTCGCTTTTTGGTTATTTGAGCTGGTCAAAACTTTTGCTCCTCTCTATTGAAAACTGAAATGACACCAGTGGTTAGGTTTAAGCATGGAATTTTACCACCGTCGCACTTATAAAGACGCCTCGGGTAATTGCGCACTCGTCAAAAATGAGAGCGCGTAAAAACCTGGAATGTAAAAACCTAGACAGTATACAATTCTGGAACGTAAAAACTTTGATGGTACAAAATAAGTCCATAAAAATCTGGATAGTACAAATCTGGAATATAAAATTTCCTGTGACTAACTTGAGTTAGTGGTGTTGCATACCAAGTCGAAAAATATTTTCGATTTTTTGTCCGAGCGCGGCGCTGCGATAGTGAGTGACAACGTGGGCATCACTGATCGTCCAGACTTTTACGTTCCAGGATTATCAATTATATTATTAATTGTATGGATATTTAATTATTAAATTCAAAATTTGTACCGTCCAAGTGTTTACCTTCCAGATTTGAAACGTTCAGGTTTTTACGTGGACTCGTCAAAAATCACATCCAATATAAGATAAATACTATTTTGATTGTTACGCTCAAAGATCAAATATTTAAACGATTATAATAATGTTCGTAATAGATAGAAAAAACACCGTTACAATAATAGGGCTCATGCAAATAGCTCAATAATTCTGTGTTATGTAGGTAAATATTAAATTAAATATTATTGCTATGTTGTACATCTACATTGCATAAGACTACACAGCAGTTATTTTCTTTTTATCGATTACTTGATGTATTAGTTTTCTTCACTCTCGCAATATCTACGATTTAACCCTCTCTTCCCTACTTGTAAAAAAAATCATATAAAAACCAATTGTTGATCTCATTGTTGATATCTTGTTTTATAAAACAAAAAAATATTATCGGTTGTGACTCATAAATTAATCAAATCGATATCGTCTTCAAAATATGTACACTGTTTATCATATGATTATCATACATTAATACAACCGGTACCTATACCATTAATCAAGTCAAACTATTTTAACCTAATTTCAAATCGAAAAACCCGTTTTTTAAATCTGGGGTCCACTTTTATACGCTCAATATTGTAACTACTATATATTATCATTATTTTTTTTTTTCTATAAAAAATGTATATTTTATTTCTGATTTTCTGTTAAAATAACAAAATGGGATTACAATAAATATATAACATAGAAATGTATCCAATCAAACATATTAAATTTAATATTTGTTTTGGATTTCTTTATGGTATATAGTATTACTCAAGGCACGCAAGTATTAGATATTAATTTTATATGGGGTATGAATATTGTTTGTTATGTGTGCCTTACTTGTCCTCGTTCCTGTGCATTTTGAAAGATTTTATTAAAAAGGTTTAGGTACCTACGTGTAAATTATACATCATAGGTAATGGCCTAATCTGTCGATTAATACTTACAATTTTATTTAAAAAAATGTAAATTATACAGGCCTACCATACGTCATTTCTAATTTGTATAACGTTTTTGTGACAGCTTCTGTGGTCATGTGATAGTATCATCGTTAATATTAATATAAGGCCGCTTTTATTTTAAGGTTTTTGAATAGTCTCACTAATTTCGAAAAACAAAAACAATAGACGGCAATAATAAATAAAATAGCTAGGTGTGTATAGTGAAAAACGCTGAGAAACGGATACATACCTACGTCACGCTAGAACCTACGTCACGTTTGTTATTGTACATAATGTGCCATAATAACAAAAGTATGTATATTATATACTAGTATACGTGTATATAATATAATATAATATTTATATTTTTGTAGAGACATTTTTTTTGTTTTTCCTTAGACAAATAAAAACAATAATGTACAATTGCAATGCTTTGACATAACGCTGAGTAGCCCACTAAGTACGCACGCCAATGCCGAAAGAGTAAAAAAAAAAAACTGTCCTTGCAATAATTTTGAGATTTGAGACACACGTCTTCTTGCGTATGACCCCTACGTACGATATTTTTGAATGAAACTGTTGGCGGTGGTCTCATTCATCATTGATGGTTTATGATATTTTTATAGTTGTTTGTCGTGTATTACTGCGGACCGGTTCGTCACCAAATGCAATACTAACGTGTAGTCATTAAATTGCCATTGTAACCCACGTTCTTTTTCGGCCTCGGCGGTCTTGTCATACATCGTTGTCCGATATATTTTATTTTATTGTAATTCCAAACTTTCGATTTGCCATAAAAATTATGTGGACCGTATGTATTTATTATAACTGAATTTGAATTCAATATTATTTTTAAACTATCTTGTTTGCACTTGATTTCGCTTAACCACGGACGAGTGTTTGTTGTCATTGTCCTATCGCATTAATTATAATAACTATAAAACATCATCAGATCTTCGCTACATTTAAGAACTGTGTATTATTCATTAAACGTGTATGCGCGTGATATGACTCAAATTCAAATAATGGTTTAGTATCCATGTTCGTTCGAAACATGCAAATGTGCTTTCATAATTTAAAAAACACTTATTTTACGATCAAATCATTTCAACACGCTCAGTAATAATTAATACTAGTTAAAGTAAGTAGTCTACTCGGTATTAGCTACATCGACGTAAAGAATATTATAATACATACTTATATTCTATTTAATTAGTGTTGTCCCTTAACGCTCGTAATTACCTAACAATATATAGTTTTAATACGCGATTAATATTGATGTATGATTGGCATTAAACTTGTAATAAAAGATACTCTCTCTCAAGGAGATATACGTTATGCTATATTAATGATCGTTTTCTAAACAATATTGTATCGGTTCTGCGAATGTGTGTGAGAAACCGTTCGTGTGGGAAAACCGTGTTAGGCACGTCATAATTTCTAGTTTTTACTGCATATACAGGGCAAAGAGTTCGAAACACGATAATTAATTAAACTCTAATTGTAGAATTTATCCTCAATTATATATTTTATGGTAGGAAAAGGAATATAATATGGCTTAAGGAATGTGACTCCGCGTGGCTCTCTGCGATCCTCCGATGGATATCAATTATAATATTATGATTTATGATATTGTTATTTTTCACGCACGTTTAAAATTGAACGCTGAAATAAAAATCGTCGTCGTAGACATGTGGTGTGGTGTGACGACCCGACTTCCGGGCCCATCGAAGTGCGGATGATGTTCGGTATAGATATGGCTCATGCGTTTTATATAATATCGTTTATATCGAGACTGCTATCGTCGGGGATCGCATAAAATCGAACGAAAATTATTTATTTTAAAAATCAATAAAAATATCGTTGAAAGCGTCCCAATACCTAAAAATTACTTTTTTTTATTAGTTTAGAATAGTTTATTGCTGGTGGTGTACCGCGTGTGCGTGAGCACGATGCTATTGTACTGCCCTGCTTACTGCAGAATACTGACTCACGCACGCTAGTTGGATGTCGTCCACTGGGAAGTTATTCCACGTGTACTATTGTAGTGTTACTATACTTGTTATTTCCGTTGTGCCTAGTAGTATCAAAATTATATACACCTAGTATTTGTATTACTCTATTATTGTTACTATTAGAGATGGTGACGTAAGTCATATATTATTATGCGTGCGTAATTATCGTTGAAAATGATAGTTGAGTCATATGAATATTGTATACTTTATATGTATGTACAGAGTGTCTGTTTAACACAAGACATTTATTTTATTGATAATTTTTTTAAATCATTTTACGTAGGTAATTTTAAAATAATTCATAAGTACATCAATACATTTTTGCCCAATAAAAAGAATAAGTACTTATATTTCAATTTTTTTTTTTAATTATGTAAACTTTTAGTTTTATAATTTCATATTATATTCATGCTCCGAAGCAGCATATTTTTATGAAAATATTCAATGAACAATTCGATTTCATAAATTGTTTATAATCATTTAAATTTAGATTTAAGAATATGGGTTGCTATTTATGCAAAATCTAAAGAACTAAATGCTATATTATGATGTACGATGTACATACATAATGAACAAAATAACTGTTAATGAAAATATCAGTTAGTTTTTGTGATCTCACAAAAAAAATTTGAAAAGTTTTCAGTAAGAATTATAATTGTAGATATTATGTGTTTTTATTTTTAATGAATGCTGCGGCCTGCGAAAATTTCTTTGCCTCAATGCCCCTAAAAGTTGCATGCGCATGCACTCGCTACATATTTATATTTGGTTTGTATGTGATTATGCGAACACTCATCGTTAAAATGTATTAAGTTGTTCGAGTCTTGTAGAGTGTGAAGTATGTTTATTCTATATAGATGAAGCCAGGAAAATTTAATCACACGTTGCAAATTATCAGTATTGGAAAAATTTGAATGCATATAACATATTAAAATAATGCATTATTAATGCGATTAGAAAACGAAATATGTAATAAAGTTTTACTGGTTTTAATTTAAATAATATAATATAAAATGTACGAATATTAATTAGTTTTAATATTATTTGATCAACTGGTGAATCTGTATGTTAACGCAATTGTGATTTCAATTTACAACTGTCGTCAGATATTAAATATATTTATTTTTTTTACACCGATTACGTCATTAACCCGTCATTGTAATATATGGGTTACAATAATATAATACAACTGCCTTATTGTATATGAAATTATATTTCAGGACATATCGATATTAGTTGCCTACACGGCTACACTTATATAGTTATATGTATAGGTACCTACATAAATGTATTTGTTGACTTATGAAGTTTTATATAGATGAAATATGTGGTTTTTATTAAAACTTTTATTTTTTAATACATATAGGGTTTGGAGACCAGAGTACATTTATATAGTTTTTGTACTTACAACAAACACGTAGGTATATAGTCGATCAAATCCCATCGAGGTACGATCGGTTTTATTTTTTTTGCTCACGATTAAAAAGCAAATTAGGTATATTTATACGTGAGCGATATAAAAGTCACTAAAACATGTGTTCTCAAACGTTGTTGTTAAGTTTTTTAAATGTCGATCCTTCGATAAGCACACATAATCGATGATAATGTGATCGCAATGAGATAACTATATTTAGACTTTTTATACGGCATGTGCCATATATTATTGGTAATAATATTACTATTATAGATGTAGGTATATATGTATATATATATATATCATGAAAAGACTGTTGGCGCCAATAAGTGCGTGTCACGACCACAACCTGCAACCTAGTCTGCCGCCCGTGACGATAAGTATGGAATATATATATATACCTACAATACGCATAGTATACATATATTATAATATTATACTGTATTTTGTCGGGACGCGTATTATATTATTATAAAAATACGCACGTTACTCAGAGTGGCGCTCTGTGTAATTTGAGATAACGTTTTTTTCCCCTTTTTTCATTTATAAATCGTATATTCCTCCGACCGACCGCGACGAATACGATGACTTCATTCGCATCCGTCCTGCCTGCACTTATGAAGCCGTGAACCGCGTGAAATGTGAATCATTTGCGTTTGTATATTATTTAGTACGTCGTCATCGTCGACCTGGCAGCCTCCCTTAGAACGACGATTCAACGGAAACGTAGGCAAATTGAAGTTCTGTATTATAGTTAATATATAATATTATATATCATTATGATTTAAAACCAGCTTATTGTTTGATTAATAAAAAATGAAACAAAAACTGCAGCCATTTCTGTTGACAACGCGAGGAATTGAAGATTTTTGTTAATTTCGTCCAAGTCTGGAAAGTTTTCGGTACAAGACTTGTGCTTATATATATTATATAATACAACACGGATTAAACATATTAAACAATGTATAATCATCGCTATGTAATCCGCTAGATGTTTGAATACATTACGTTATAGTAGGTATAAGTTATTGCAAAACGTGTATATTATTATTGTTTGGCGAGAAAGCGACTATTTGGTGGTATAATCTAAAGTATTGTACAGGCCACACGAATTATTGTAAAATTATTATTACAGTATTTTTCTGAATCCTCACGGTTATGGTTTCTGTTGTTGCCCGTCGTCCGTTGCCATCGTCCCATATCCCGCTCTTAAATAATTATATTATAATTTATAACAAACAAGATCGTAAATTGTTAATAAACGTCAATTGAACACGCGGTCCGAACATAAGCAATCTGTTCCGTTAAACGTTGTCGTGTTGTATAATTTTTTTTTCATTATTACATTGTGTACGCATGTACTATACATTAAGTAGCCTTTCTTTAGGTACTATTTATAAAACTCTGTCAAACGTAGGAAAAAGGAAAAAACAGATTTTTGTCATTTTATAATATTGCACTAATATATATTCAGGTGGGCCATGATTTATCGACAAATGGAATGAGCATTTTATTATGAACATTGTTCATAACTATTAATATTATGTGATATCGAAGAAAATTGAAATATTTATATATTTGACGATAATTTATTTTGATACTTATCACATATGGGTCAAGTATTATAATATTATTTTATAGGGCATAGAAATTATCACACTGACAAATACGGCGAATCGATAACGGTACTGCATTATAAAAATAAAATAATAATCTTAAAGTCGTAGGTGCATTTTAAATAAATATATATACATAATATTTAAAACATCCGCAAACAGAAATTTAATCCGTAGCATTATAAAAAATACAAATGTTATATTAATTTAATTATATTGTATGTATACACCGGTATAACATATGATAACGAAACACGTTTGATGTATAGATGAATTAATCTGTTGCGATGAATCCGAGTGACAAAAAAAATAAAAATAATATTATGCGTATAATAATAACTCTGCTCCTGCAGATTAGGAAGTTTTTTTACTGTTTTTCGATAATGTATGCTATAGACTATAGTGTATAGACTTGACTCAAAACAATTATGAAGAGTTTTTCGACCCCTTTCATTGGGTAAACATAACTAGATACCACGATTTTATCGCAGTCGTACGTAACACAATATACTAATGTTATTATTTGTTATTGTGGTGACGACGCGACGGCGTAGCGTATTGACAAAACTGCGGCCAGTATATTACATACTATATAAGGTCTACCTACCCTGTTTCCGCCTTATTTACGACCGTTTTTATATATGATATTATACAATAAGGTGTTGTATTGCTCGTGTTCGCATGCGTGTGTGTGTGTTATATTACGAGACGGAAATGAAAAAGTAACGACCGAGAATGGAAAATATTAGTCATTACACATTTACACGCGCCCTATAGGCACGAGGTACCCGTTGGTTTTTTTTTTGTTCGACCGTGTCAGGTTTCTTCTGCTTCTTTTCTGCATCTCGCGAGTGAGTTCTTCAACGCCTCTAGCCAGTTGTTGTAGCCTGTTAGCGGATAGTATTTCGGCGCGTTTTTCATTTGAAATTAATTATCAAAAGTAGATCCGTTAATATTTAGTATAATATACCTAATATTGTGTAATCTACAACATGTGTTGGTACTGTTATAACGTGTAATTTATGCGAGAGTGGCGTGTTCTTGGTGTTAATATTATTATATGGAGAGCTCGTACCCACAAGTTGTCTATATTGCAGTAAATTACCTGATATCGCGTAAATAAATTTCTAGTAGCGGTGCTTCACTGTACCTATACGTATACAAAATAACAGAATATTATCATCGAGAATTTAATTATAATGTACTTGCTTTGGCGAGTGATACGAGTGTAGACCTTTGTGATGCTATACAACGAGAGATTTCCCTGCGATTCGACTTGGGCGATTGAATTTTTTAGCCAAACGCTATGCCGTATCGTTTTATGTTTATACCATGACAATAAAAAGTACGCGCAATGATGAAAAATATTTTTAAATTTTGTTATAACCCGTTTATCAGTATAGTGTTTTGTACCGAACAAACGAATCGGTTTGATGGTTACGACGGGGTGTCGGCTATAGCCTATAATAACCGCGCGGGAAGGTTGTCGAGATCAAACGTATTATAATCTGTCCGTTTATTAAAACATTTTTTGAAATAATTCGTGTGCACGACGTGTAATGAGATATCGCTGCCACTGCCGTCGAGAAGACGAATGAGAAGATTCATAACTACAATATCCAAGAACCCTATATTTACACCGAAATTTAATTTATTTTCGTTCTGCGAAAAACAAATTATTAATACAATGTGTGAATATATTCAAAACGTTTTAGTGTAGAGATAATATTATTATCATGTTATAAAATAATATTATAGGTTCTTAGAAATCGCTCCTCGACAGTAAAACACTGCAACCACGGTACGCAAAGAGCACCGGGAGCAATAATTTTAATTTTCCTATTGATATCTCGACAGTTGGGATACGCTAGCACTTATTATAATCATTATATGTTATAATCTAGGTATAATAAATTATTTTTACGATGGGATGTGTGGGTGCGCGATAATGATATTATTATAAATTAAAGTTTTTTTACCGAGAACAACTTGTATATTATAGGTACACGTATGTGTAGTTGAGTTTTTCTCGAAATCGCCAAGTTTCGTCCCTCGCGCGTTCCTCTTTTTTTATTTGCATACGTACTATTATATTTATATTCATTCAGATAGTCGTGGGATATTTAAACTTACCCGTTGTCCAAATATATTTTTGCCAAAATATGTTAATCGCCCGTCCTTTCCTGTCGTCAAGATTTCAGGGTTGAGGTCAAAGTTACGTATATATTAATTTCTAGAAAATCAAATTGTAGTAGGTTCTTACAAGCAGTGCTTAATCGCATTAAACGAACTGTGAAAAATTCGCTTTTCTCTAAAATATCCATACGCCATATGACGGGATTTTATATATCACTACTGTAGTACTGTTTGTTTATCTGCAGAAGTAAAGTATGTATTTTATTATTTTTACCGTTTTCTTAGTCAAAAGCGATTTGGGTTCAGTAGTTGCGACCATCGTTTACCGGCACAACAACTATTTGGCAAGTATTTCAATCTGAATATAAAATATAAATTATAATACATGATGAGGTGTGTCGTCGTCGCGCGTATTTAAGATGAACTTGTGCGCTCGATTAGACAAACGAAAATATTTTTTTTCCTTTTGTAAACATGCCTTTGCCCCCGAATTGTAGCCTTGTCACTGAAATCCACGCGTGGTTGGTCTGCATAATTCTATAAACTTCATGATTATAAGAGTAGCGACGACGACGATTTACGCTACAGCGGTGCCCTAAGGTCGCCATCACGACGCGCTGTTAATATCGTGTGCTGTTGGATAAAAAAAAAATACCATTTTATGTAAGAGAAAAAAGTTTTTGGCCGATTACGCTTTGTGCAAAAAATAAATTGCTCACACGTCTATTTTCGAATTAAACGCGTCTCCGTATATATATTACCATCCTGACGAGGCCGACTCCGGCGGTGGACCGTGTATGCACACAAATACACAATATACATGTTTATAAACGTTATAGGGGACTGAGGCGCGGATGAAAGTAAAAACAACAAAGCGTATGCGAGGTCGGGTTTCGGGGTTGGCGTGCAGAACAAAACATGACCGAAAAAACGGTCAAAAGAAAATTATGTAGTTTGTAATGTTTTGAACGTTTGTTAAAACTGTGTAATTTTCACCGTAAACAAATATCGATGACATAACTCTTGCTACCTAATAAAAAATAAATAATCAATATATTTTACGTATAGCCAGTTGTAGACTGTATAGTAGAATAATATTATACATTCGGTATTTTATTTATTTTATCAATTTTATAAAAACTATTTGGGTAGGTAGACAAGTAGTAGGACCTGCTACATAATGTGTTCATTTTATTCGCCTATTTCCATGGCATTTCGGTAATGCAGTGAAGGTTATTGTGGAGCTTATGATTGGTTCTTTTTTCAAAATAGCCCCAGGGTACCAACCGCGACCCTGGATCAGGAACCCCCACACATGAACCGTGTCTTAAAAAATCGAAACGTACACCGGATTGTCGGCAAACATATTGGCGAATCATATTACAGATACTGCGTAGGAGATTAAGAATATATCTTATTGCAACTTCCGAATCCTATTCACGGTTGTATACAATTATAAATTTATACTCATATTTAGTTGCTTTCGAAACCAGTCCCATTATATTATGTATATTTTGTTGTTTACGCTGTTTCTGCGTTAAAATGTAATAATATTATTGTTGTTCAAATTACACGACCAAAGTGACGTATAGTGTCGACAACAAAATATTACAATTGTCATACCTATGTGCGTTTTTAATGGCCATGTTTTTAAAAATACGATTATCGTCAAGAATTGTTGTTTTGTCGAAAATAGACGTTTGTGGAACGTTGCAAAAATCTAACATAATTGGTTTTATTCGCCGGCGGGAATTTAGTGCATGTTCCCCACCTTATTTCATCAGCCATCGAACATTCGTGTTAAACCACCACAACCGTACAAAAATATTCTCAAGTAGTATTTTAGAATTTGATCAACTTATTTTTCTCACAACCATTATACATTTATACATCTGACAACAACTATAGAGTTGGATAAATTTTTCAATAATAATGGCGTTGTAAAATATTATAATTAAACCACTTTTTATCTTTATTCGTACCTAGACTCATAGTATATAAAGATTTTCACATTTCAGAACCAGCTAATGTTTTCGAGTTCTTCTTCCTTTGTATTCGATGTGACCAATGGCTATCGTCAATTCAACTTGTCACTTGTGTAGTAAGTTGTGTATACATCATTGTTGTCGTTTGTTGCGTTAAGTTCGAGTTTTGCAGAAAACTTATTGTCGAAACTTGTCTCAAGTAGAGTTGAGATATGCGATACGGCGCCGAAAAGCTTATAGCCGCGAAACGTGTCAAATAATAACACTCATTGAGAGTGATTACTGGCGTCGCATTTCCGTTTATGTGACGCAAATCATCCTCACCGTCTTATTTCCGACAGTACAAGAATAATGGGGCGTAATGGGCCTAAGACTTAAATGTACGAGTATATTATTCATATTATTATAATACGTCGTATCCGGTATTTATATTTATCAAAACGAGTCCGAACCACACTACAAAATGCCTTCTGCAATGATGGACAAATGACGACATAATATCTACGTCATTTAATTATATTTCTTGAATATAAATAATTTATATTAATATTATATAATCAAGCAAATGTAAATAATGTTAAAACGTAACATTAGTAACGTAAATATATTGTATAATTTAAACTGTTTTTTAAATGTTCATCTATGTCACACCATTTTAATTAGACTAGTCTAATATTGTAATCTTTGTCCTTTGTATTAGAAGCCTTATATTAATAACGGTGAATAAAACGATAATATTGTGTACTACTTATACTATCGTACTATCGTGTGTTTCGTACATTAATATCTCGAAACACACTAATTTATTTTCGTGATAGTTGTTGTTCGATTTTATTTTTTTATTTTCGTGCAGGCGTTCGGAAAAATAACTAATCGATTATTGCATTCGTTGTTGTTGTTATTTATATCGTCGTCCTCACACAATTATTATGCCGGAATATCGTAAAACGCAGTTTCCTCGTTGGTTTTCAGTTTTTCTATTGACCAATAGTTGACTTATACCTTGAAAATAGCGTGTTCGTTGAGTTCGTCCAAGTGTATAATATTTAATAGGCGCTTAATGACTTCACAGTTTTACCCTATCAATATCCCAAAGGTATTTTCCGTCACAGTCGTTAGTCTCATCGCGTAACAATATATCGACTTACGCCAAATTTAACAGCAGTGAGTGGATCTGTTTCTCTGTTGTATAAGTAAATATTGTCATTGTGCAATACAATACACGTGTCGTTGTGCCAGCTCCTATACGGTGTAGAGAACAATTTCGTAATTGTGGCCGTATATAATATAAAATAATTAATAATGCAGTAAGTGCACTACTAAATACAGAACGATTTTAAGTGCATTTAATTTCGATTTTATTTTAGTATTCGTGGAAGCAAATGCGGTTTCTATTTAAATATTTTTTTTATGGGAACTCAAATTGAAAGATTTCTTATGTGCCCTGGATCTTTATTATTATTTAAACGACATTTGTCTTGGTAAATATTTTTGACAATTTATCGTATATATTTTTTGCATTCTAGATATTAATGTTAAAGATTTTACCGAAAATGTGTGTGTTCAATTATTAATATTTTACTTTATATTGATCCAATAAAGTTAATTTCTTATAAACGTTTTAAGAGGTCACCGTAATCGTATATGTGTTGTCTCCGACTTACAAACGTACAGTATACCAAATTTGCGTTTAGCATTACTCAATTAAATATTAATACATCATAAAAAACCGCGGTACAATAGCAGATAATGTTTTACCTTTATATTTAATAATAGGTCAATTCACTTTAAATAAAGTGCTCTTTTAAAGCTTTTATAATGAAACTATCAACCCAAAATATATTCTTCTGAACAAAATGTTGTACGTTACACGTTAATAAAATATACGGGTGTGACGTCCTCTAAACTCTAAAGTATAAAATATATACCTACCTACTTATGTACTTCAACACTAATATACTATAATATATTGTGCCTAGAAAATTAATTCTCGAATTCGTACGTCCTTCTGATTGTCGTTTTTTACGATATTAAAATTGTATGAGTATGTAAATTATTATGATAAAAAAATGATCTTAAAAACAGTATAGACTCGTTATAATTTTTCGGTTAAATACGATATTGCTGATAAATTGTAAAAATGTTGATATAACCATCCATTATAGCTTCACAGAATCCGACATTGTGATGTGATTTGTGGTGCAGCGGTACTACTGCGTTCTCGATGTAGTTTTACGACTCAAACTTGTAATATATAATACATATGGTATAATATTGATCGTTCCCGAAAATTCATTCCACGTTTTCGCTGTACTACTGCACAAGTGTACAACCATAAAACATAGGTACGCGCATGGCCCATAATCAGCTACTGACTACTCTCATCAGAGTAGCTCGATGACTTTTGTCCTATTTTTAAAACTCTTTTCCGTGGGACACTTTGCTGCCTGCCACTAAGAATCACGCGACTAGAAATATATAGTTAAGTACTAGTTTTCATGTGAGACACAGATAAGGAGTATGTCATCTCTTTTCTATGAGTCACACCCTCTAGTAGTCAAAAAGTGTTTCGTGAGAAAGAGCTCGGATAAGCATAATATTATATAGGTACATTAATATTAACGACAAACGTGTTCTGCACGTGTCATAATATTTCCGATTCCGTTTACGTCATTAATTGCGTCAGAACACGTCTTGTAACAATTGGTGGAACGTCGTCGATATAATATACCGTTGCTACGTTGCTGTTAAATTTCGCGGTCTATGTAGATCGTTTAGATTGCTATACTAATATACTATATAATATCATATTGTATAGTCTCTGCGGGGATGCGTCGAAGGCTATTGCGTGACGCTTAACATGTACCTATATTAATTATTAGATAGGTCTAGGTGGTATACTCTGCAGATTGCAGCACCGCAATTTATATTTATCAACATTGATTTCGTTTTCCCTATTTTTCACTTAATTCTCGTTCCAGGTTGTATGTATATCGCGAACCACACAATATTGAACGATACAAGTATTTAAATTTCATGACCTTTTTAAAAATTACTGATTTTCGTAATGTTTTATATTTGTAATAATGCCATTGAGCATTGTAGACAATATAATTACATAGGAAACGTTTAATATAAAACACATAATATTGTAATAGACACGTGCAGTAGTTTGTGTCCTATTGAATCATGACGGTATAATATACTAATTAAAGCGGGTACTTTCTGTTTTTTTTTATCGTAGGTGGAGCAACGAGATGTTCCCGGAATCGACTGCGCGTACTTGGCCATGGACACTGAAGAGGGAGTGGAGGTGGTGTGGAACGAGGTCCAGTTCTCGGAGCGTAAAAACTACAAGGCCCAAGAAGACAAGATCCGGCAAGTGTTTGAAAGTCTCACTCAACTCCAGCATCCCAACATCGTGAACTTCCATCGGTACTGGACGGACACGCACAACGACAAACCACGCGTAATTACTATATGATCGAAAATCGCCCTTTCCCTCCCACCAAGTTCAAAAAAACTTAACGATGTACGGTAGAAATTGTTTAGTATGTCATTGGTTATAATACTTACAAAATCTCAAGTCTCAACTGAACTAACTATAGGTATACCATGTTTTCTTTTGTATCGTTTTGTACAACCTATCAGTCAATGCTACCAAACTATATGGTTTCTTTGATGTTGTATCTAACAATTTCTACTGCATATTATATACTCTTCCCGTATCGCCCTTTAATAACATATATTTTGTAGTTTCACATTAGTGCTCACAGGGTGATTTTGTTAACGTATAATAGACGCTCTGAAATATTTTTTTCGGTAAATGTTGTACCTATACAAAATATAAAAGTATAATTTTCTTTTTATGTTAACTCTAATAGTTATTCCATATGTATTTGACCAGAATGATAGAGACAAATACTGGGTGGCAAGTCATTGTCTAAATTTCTGATGCATTAAATGCTTATATAAATTATTTATAAATAGCTGATAATTGGTGCGATGTTGTATTGATTCTATGTTATTTATCAGAAATATGATTAAAATAAGGGAACTTTATTTTGAAATACAAAATAAATAAACCATCATAAAGTAACGTGGTTTGGTTAATTTTTTTCCGTATATAATATACGCTGTACCTATAGGTATATGATAACACCACAAACCTACGTGATGCCTACATCATGGCTGCATATCACATAAATATCATCATACACCATGTTCCTTTATCGCGGAAAAAACTAATGGCTACAAAAAATCACCTTGTGCATAATAATATATTATTTATACATATAACGTCCGTTAACCTCGACGTATACGTCTATTGTGTGTTTGCGCAGGTCATATTCATCACAGAATACATGTCTTCTGGCTCGTTGAAACAGTTCCTAAAGCGTACCAAACGCAACGTGAAGAAGATTTCACTGACCGCGTGGAAACGATGGTGTACACAAATCCTATCGGCCCTAAGGTATGTGCTAGCACTGGACACTCCGATCCTGTTGGTATTAGGATCATTCTACTTTCTTTTTTTTTTTAAATCGCCGCGTTACCGTTGGGCTCTTCCGTTAGCAGCGCAAAGCGTATATATTATGTTCTATAGAATAGCGAATATATATCAAATACAATGTATATATATATAGCTAGGTATTGTATGTATATAATAAATAATAATAAATATCTGTGAGTATATAGTATATAATAATAACACGGTGGTAAATACTCGATAAACATAATATAATATAATAATAACATATCACACCGGTACAAATGGAAGAGTCGTCGTCGCCGTAGCCACCGCTGATTGCAGAACTTAAACTTAGGAGAAGATGTGGAAGACAGCCTCCGGGACAGCGAGATCGCGACTGATGGCAATAATCTCCTGTCATACGCGCACGCCCAATTATTATTTGTGTGTGTGTGTGTGTATAATTGTATTTTTTCAGAAGGATTAAAAATCGAAAAACGATAAGACAAAAACAAAGCGAAATTATAATCAATATGGAAAAACGCTCGCCAAATCTACACCGCTGGCGCGGTCGCCACCACCACACTCAACCTGTATATATAGTATACTACTACTACAACTACAACTACTAATAATAATATAATATATGGTGTACCTACCTGCTGTTTAATTTGTACAGTCGTAGTATATATTAATATAATATATATATATATAGTAGTCGAGGGTCGTGCGTGTTGTCGGAGAATGTTATAGTCGTTGTGGTTTTGCTTCCCCGTCGCACGTTCAGGCAACAATTCGATGGCTACTTCGACAAAAATCTTTCGTCCACATTCGCCTGATGCTGCTTTGGCGCACAAATATGAAATAATAACAATAATAAACATAAATATGTAATATATATTTTTTTTTTACAATTTTTTTATTGTACATTTTATTGTGTTACGTGTACTAACGTATATATTATCTGTGTATATTGTATATATTTACACAAATATATATATACATATATATATTTATAATATGTATTGTATTGCGCACTAGCAGCTATTTATAATTATGAGAACGAATAATATTTATATAGTCGTCCCGAGCGCCGCCGGTCCGACCGGACAACCGCCGATAGCTGGTGTTTTTTTTTCTGTGTAGAATAACGAACGTCTGAAAACGCGGGGCAAAAAAATTGTGCTATCCGGCCGTGGTGTGTGTGTGTGTGTCTGAAAGACCACCGCTGCCCGAAAGCAAAAAAAAAACCAAAAAAAAAAAACAAAAGTTGTGGTTTGTTTTTCAGTTACTTGCATTCATGTTCACCGCCCATCATCCATGGGAATCTGACCTGTGACACGATATTTATCCAACACAATGGACTCGTGAAAATAGGATCAGGTAAAGTACCGCACGAGCGAAACATGCCATGTAAGGGAACATTACCAAAAAATATATATATAATCTAAAAAAAAAACATTAGACATTATAACGTACCTATAATATATATACCGTGGTATGCAATTATTATGGAAGGTGATGATAATTGTTACGATATTAAGCATGGTTTAAAAACAAAAACGGAAAAAAAACTTGTTTTCAGTGCCAATGTCCCGAAACGTTCCGCACCGTACTTTGTCGCCGGCTGACGGTCCTAGGCAATGACGATGCTAGGGCCGCCCCATGTTTCTGTGTAGGATTGTAAACGCGTTCGCGGTGTATACATTGTTCCGGCGTTAAGGACCGCGTGGGTTGTCCAGGACCGGCACGGTTGGGTCAAATGTACGTGCGGTCGGATCGAGCTGACGCACGACTGTGATTGGGACGGTACTAATAGACATTATTTTCTTAAAAAAAAAAAAAACTATAGTTGCTCCGGACACCATTCACGTGCACATCAAGACTTGCAGGGAAAACATGAAAAACATGCATTTTATCGCGCCTGAATGCGGAAGTGAGTGAAATGAATTTGTCTCAATAATATGTATATAGATATGTACACTGAAACTGCGTGGTGATACTTTTTTTTATATTTATATAATTTGTTAGGTACCTAAGTTGTATTTTATTATTTCAATATAGTTAAGGCTTGACGTCACACACGTATTTGTTGTCTCCGTCTTACGAGTGCGTACATATAGCAACAGATCACGTTTAACAACCTTTGTTTAAAAATTAGAGTGAATCGACCTATTATGAAATATGATGGTAAGAATATTACCTGTGTTAGTATGTTGGTTTTTTATGATGGTTATGTTTTCAAGTGAGTTATAAGCATTTTTAATTTACACTATATAACATACGCATAACTTGCTGCACAATTGAACTATCGTAAAAAACTAACATAAGAACACAGATAATGTTCTTACCATGAAGTTTCATAATGGTTAATTCATTCTAATTTTTAAACTCGATTTGCTGAGCGTAAATTTGGTTTTTACATACTTGTAAGACGGAGACAACCAATATCCGTGTGGCATCCTCTTAAGGCATTTAAAAGGTACCTAATTACTAGAACTTTAATGTTTGCTCTATTGGAAACACTAATAATATGAGCCAACAATTTGAAAACATAAAAAAAATTTATTTTTTGAGATTTATGTCGAAATGTGCTTTTTTCTCTAAAATATGTTCGTTGCATGCAGTCATTTTAAATTGGTAAAATATCATTAAAACAGAAAAAATATACAATACACGTTTGATTTTCTTCATAAAAATGTATACTATTGGTATTACAATAAGAGGTAGGTACTTATTAAAAAAGGGTACTAAATTTAGCGATAAAACGTAAAAAAGACACCCCAACCTGCGTAGTTAGTTTGTAATTTGTTTAATAATACGCGCATATGACCCATGCGTAGGGCCTGACCACTACTTCTCTTCCTCTACATTTATGTTTTTTTTTATTTATTAAAAGTATCACCGTTCGATTCCAGATTTCGTGACGCCGGCCATCGACATTTACGCGTTTGGAATGTGCGCGTTGGAAATGGCCACTCTGGAGATACAGGGCAACGGCGACAGCGGCACTCTAGTCACGCAGGACCACATCAACCGGACGATTGAGTCGCTGGACGATCCACTGCAAAAAGACCTGATCTACCAGTGTCTAACGGCCGATTTTGAGAGACGTCCGTCGGCCCGGACGTTGCTCTTCCACCCCGTACTGTTTGAGGTGCACGCGTTGAAACTACTAGCGGCGCACGCTCTGGTTAAGACTGGTAAGCGTTCGTATAGATTCCGAGGGTCTGTCTCGTATTCGAAATTCGGGGTTTACTTGAGGGTTGTGGAAATACAAGGTTGCGTTAAAATTATTAGGCTCCGTAAAATATGGACATTTCCTATAAGTAGTACAAAAAATCTCAAATATTTAAAATATGTGTGTTTAAATATAAATTTAAAAATTCCAAAAATCAGATTTTTAATAAATAATGCATTATTGTAAAAGAAAAAGAAAAAGAAGGTTGAGTATATACTTGGTGAATCGCCTGTAATATAATATAATATTAAATATATAGTATAGTCTACATCCAAATTATACTTTTTTCTATTCGACCTAAATAATAGCACCCCTTTCTATTGGCACTCATTTTAATCTTATTTATTTATTCTGTTTTTAGAACATTTTGCCGACCGACTGTCCGATGAGGTGTACCCTCAGGAAAAAGTGATTGCTGAGCTACTGCACCCCGACGACGAAACTCGATCGGTCCAGTTTAAAATGTCCGATGTCCCAGAGAGCAACAAGCTCGAAAAGTTCGTCGAAGACGTCAAGTGCGTGTGTTATACCTAACGTTATTATTTATATTACACTTTAGTGAGATAATATAATATAACTGCTTCCATTAAACATTATTATTGAATTAAGCCTAAGAAGTCATAAGTTTTGCCATATTTGCGTATTTTCTATTCTGATTTATATATTTTATTAATATTGTATAATAAGTATATACATTGACTAATGTACAAATTCCACTTCGTAGAATATAAAGATAAGTCGATAAGGTTAACATAACGAAATTTAACTAGGCATATTTCACTGATTTCGCAGTGCATATTTCTCAGTTTTGACAATTTATGTAGGTATGCATTAAATCATGACGTTCAAAATATTATTTACCGTTTAATAATAAAATATGTTAGGTCTATTTTAACACCTAGCCAACATAATTGATCACTCTACCGTAGATGATCTATATTATTTATTTATATTTATTGAATTGAGCGGCTGTTTATATATATTTAACTTGAATCGTTGGTGGTCGTATTTCAAAAATTAATTTTTCATCTCGTCATATTATACCAAATACTACAGTTGACATTTTAATACGGCACAAAGTCGAAATTGATTTAACGCTTGACGTTTATTAAATATTATATGCAATTTATGAACAAAATGTAAAATTGTATTAAATTTGTACTAAATTTTGCCACTTCTAGCTCTTCCCATCTACAAAAATATAACTTTATTATATAACAATAATTCTTAATCCTATCTACCCATACACACGTTTATAGTTTATTATTGTTCCTTTTGTGAAAATCGTGTGCTGTTCATAATATAATGTATAACGTCCGTCTCTATTTTTTGTTTATCAAAAATTCAGATTTGGCATTTACCCGTTGACTGCATACGCCCTGGAAGCTGGACCTGTACGGCTTACCACGTACCAGCCTCAGAGTCCGACTGGTTCTATGGACCAGTCCATCCCGTCGGATAGGAGCAGCTCCGGCCCGATTGACGTCGAAGTCAGACGTATCGTCAACACGATGTGTAACATCAAACCGCGAGACGATGCTCAAAATGACTTTATGGTCGGTATATTATTATTTAATATTATTATATAATCTCTCCCAGTTAAAAATTATTCCTACCCCTTCGGTATAGACATTTAACCAATATCGGTTTATATAACGATGGTTCGTGTTATTAGTTATATAAACCGATTTACGTAATATATATTTCGTAGAATAAAATACTTAATAAAATTGGTCTCGAACTGAAGAGTGAAACGTTAATAATACAATTTTTTTCCTCACAGATGACAATTCTACTGCGGATGGACGACAAGATGAATCGTCAACTGACGTGTTCCATAACGGAAGCGGACACGGCGCTGTCTCTCTCTCAGGAGTTGGTGCACTTCGGCTTCATCAATGAGGTGAGTTTGATTCAACCATGGAACCAATGATGACCATTCTTAGAGGAGAGGGGGATGATGAACAGATCTGGTTTAATTTTTTACCCAACCATCTTTTTCAAGGAAAACCCAGATTTTACCATACCAACTTAAAAATGTTAATGCTGGGTTGTAAATCACTCAATACTATTATTAATAATCATAATTTTCATCTTGTTTATTGCAATTGCATGTAAAAAACATTGCTCCGATAAGCGATTCGTAAACAAGTTTATTTAATTCATGTCTTATCGGTAATATTTGAAGCAGAAAGATTTCTGTGGTGATTTCTAAATTGTTTGTCACGCGTGCCTACTTAAAGAATAATGTTTTGTGTTTTAAGAATTATTTTCACAAATTTCTAGTCCCTACTATACCTACATGATGATTGTTTTATCGCAACATACTCGTTATTTCTTTATCTAATCTAACCTAAAAACTGAGTGGACCTAATTAATACGTAGGATAAAATAAATCCTTGTAAGTTGTGCTGGTATATACTGTATACCTAACGCTGCAGTAAACATACCTACAATGTTTTGGACTGAATGTCATATTTTCGTTTTTCCACTCACAGTCGGACAAAGACAAGATATTCGTGATCATCGAAGAGACACTGTCCGAGGGCCCGCACTACAAAGAAGACGAAGACCACTCGTCCGTACCGGTGGACATCGAATCGCCGCCGCAGTCGCAGAAACGATCGTCAGCCGCCGCCGCCACCCCGTCCTCGTTGTCGTCCAGGCCCAGCGTCATACGGTCGCCAGTGAAACGCGACGGCAGTTAATGATAGCTACGTGGCCAACGCGAGTTGGCCACTCGGTTTCGTCCAACCCGTCGACCATCGGCCGCGACCCCGCGGCCACGGACCGCGTACCGTTTATATTCGCTTCTTCCAAGTTTAAAAAGTATAAAAAACACATTGCAGTGCGTCATCGTTACGATAACGTCGACCATATTTCCTCCAACCGGTCATACGCGTCAATTCAAATCAAACAAAACGTGCGAAAAACAAAAGCGAATTCAATAAAAAACCAACACCCTCCCCTTGCATATTATACGTCATACAAACTCGTCGAGTTAAACATACACACACACACACACACACATATATGTATAGTGTTTATGTATAGTATATATATATATATTATAATAGAACGTAAGAACGTAGACTTGAGTGATAATGTTACAAGTATATAATATATATACATAATATTTGTATGTATGTACGAGAGTATATTACTGTATATTCGATTACGATAAGCTTAATATTTTTTACTGAATATTAATAATATAATAAAAATAATAATAATAATAAAGATAACGATAATAATAAAATAATGTTTAATTAGAATATGGGAAAAGACACCTAAACTATTTGTTTTATATAATACATATTATATTATACTCTATATTATATTCAATTATTAAATATCCGTCGTACAATTTGTATTGTTAATCACATCATATTCATTCCAACAAAAACAAAAAAACAACAAAAAAAAAATGAAGATTTTAAAAGAATCGCTCAATGTAATTTTTTATATAATTATTTTGTTTATTTTTATTTTTTAATTATTATTATTATCGATGCTTTTATTCAACGTGCTCTATTTATTATTATTGTTCACATTCATAATTTAAACATATTATTATTATCTTCTCTCAAACTCGTTGTTCAGTTACCTGTCTTTTTCGGCTAATTATATATTATATTATATTATTATGTATGGTCTCAAAAGTCGTATGACCTTCCGCTATTTACACTGTGTACATGTAGAATTATTTTAACACATTTACTATGTACCAATTTATGTCATTCGCCTAACAAATGTACGGTGTGTTGCGTTCGAAATGTGATATGTTTTAAATTAAAAAAAAAAGGAGAGAAAATATATTAGTTTTAGGCTTTATTATATTTTACGTATGATTTTTGAATATTATGATGAATATTACGTGTAAATTATTAATGATGAATTAAAAACTGTGATACTTACAACTAAATGATTTTGTGTGTTATTAATTATTATCATGATTATTTTATACTTTGAAATATATTAGTTTCATGAATAATCTACCCTTCTTTTTAAGCAGTTTTTACCTATATCAATAAATTTAAATATATATTGGAGTTGGATGAGATTGTTCAGATCCATATCGGACTTGCATAACATACTACTAATAGTAGTAAAACCTAAAGCAACAAATTGTAACAATGTTCGAGGTAAAGTATATACTTTTATTGTACAATCAACTGATACATTATTATGCATACTATCTTTTAAAATATACCAGTTACCTATAAATATATCAATCTTTGGCACTTTGTTGGTTAATTACTGACCTGAAATTAAACCTAACCTAGCAGGTCCGTCAACCGGCAAAACTTGGAAGCAAAAATTTACTAATGGATTATGGATAAGACATATAACACAGTTAAAATTATTTACAGTATTAATAAAAAGTGATTCAAATCATTACTGTTTTCAATATTTGCCATTGGTATTATTAAAAAATTAATAACAAATCTTTGACAACGCCTAATTTATCTGTAACGCGTATTGTTTTTATGTATACAATTTGTATTTTCCCCGTTTTTAGGCAGATAATATAAAGTCATATAGACCGTTGATAATGGTTGTCTCGGCACATGGACATTTTTCACCTATCTCCCATGTCATGCATAACTGAAACATTACATCCTCACATAGCTGATGACTAAACTAAGTGCAATGTTCTCACATGAATTGACTTGAATAGGTTTGGATATTATGTTGCGCAGAATTATTGATTATTATAACATAATATCGGTTATAATTTTATTGCCATTGAAAAACAAAAACGACAATATTGTTGTGCTAATATTTTTCTTTAAAAGTATTAAACAGATTTTATTATAGGTTTTACCAGTAAAATAAAACCTAACCATCAGCACTCTCATGACGATAGTCAATAATAAGGCTAAAATCTACTTTACCAACCCCCTCACGATTTTCAAAATTTTTTTTTTCAAAAGACTTGTTTTTTTATGCTTAAAACGATGGTGTAATTTTTTTTTCCCGGAAACTATTATTTTAAAAGTTATAGCCTTCCAAAGTTTACGATTTTACGTTTATGCGCATGCGCGCAACGCTACTTGACTGCCACGCGCGCCTATAACAAATTTTTTTTTTACGTATTTTAACAAATTTTGGGACATAATATTGTGAATCACGTCATTATTATGGTGAAATATAAACTATAGTTGAGTACCTAATTAGACTAGGGATATTAGGCCAATTAGCACAGCAATTAGCAAATCGGGGGATATTTTCGTTTTTAATTGTCCGAGCGAGCGTAGCGAGCGAGTGACCCCGCTCGGTGACTCGGTGCACCAAAAATGCAATTTTCTTAACCCTGTGACCCACTTGGGGAGGTGTTGCACAGCAAGTCGGGGGATATTTTCGATTTGCGGAGCGGAGCGACGGCGCCGAGGAGCGTAGCGACGAGTGCCGCTAGCACCGCATCACTGTACGATGTTTTTTCAAATTGGTGCCTCGGTGCAACAAAAATGATATTTTCTCAACCCTGTGACCCACTTGGGGAGGTGTTGCACAGCAAGTCGGGGGATAAATTATTATTGTACCATCGTTTTAAACAGGTTAGAATACGTAAGAACAAAAAAATAACAAAAATAGTCCTCCGCTTGGCATTATAGTAGTGTTGCGCGCATGCGCATAAACGTCAAATCGCAAACTTTGGAGGGCTATAACTTCTAAAATAATAGTTTCCGGGAAAAAAAAATTACATCATCATTTTAAGCATAAAAAAACAAGTCTTTTAAAAAAAAAAATTTTGAAAATCGTGAGGGGGTTGGTAAAGTAGATTTGTTCCAATAATAATATGTAAAAAATAATAATTATAGTTATCTAAGAGTCAAGAAAACTGTAAATTGACTTACCAGTTATCACGATGTGCACACACGAGAAAATCATTTAAAAATAATTATTACGACGGCATCGACAACATAGAAATAAACAATTTTTCATAATTAAGAATTAAGATCGTATTGTACTATTTTGATCGTTATGCTTCTAACTTTGCAGTCTTTCCGACAAATTATTTTTATTTTATCAGATGATAATGGCAGCGGCATCTATGGGCTTCGCATTTAATATTTCGAAGGATGTGAGCCATGACAGTATCGTAACAGCCATGATCGTCGCTAGACGGCATTGCGGATTACGATTTCCGACGACGACGGTCGAAGCGTTGGAAAACAACTTTTTTATGTCCAGCGGGCGGTAAAGTGGAAATCCAAAAAAGTGCTGGATGCGCATACACGCGTATCGCCTGCACGACCAGCAACTGAAATCTATACCACGGTCCTTACAAAACGTAAACTTTTGGTTACATCTTATATTCATAGTATAACCTCCATGGGCTCCATGCACGGCGCTTGAGATAAATAAACCAAATCGTTTCCTTCATGAAATATTGTTTTTGTCACGCCTGCAACGAAAGTTTGGTTTTCGACCACGGTCGAAGCGTAGGAAAGCGACCTCTTTCCGTCCAGCGGGCGGTAAAGTGGGAATCCGCAAAAGTGCTGCGCGTATTCCCTGCACGACCAGCAACTGAAATCTATACCACGGTCCTACAGAACAAAAACTTTTGGTTACATGTTATATTCATAGAGTATAACCTCCTTGCATGCATAGACCTTTTACTCTGAGTAAAAGGTCTATGCTTGCATGACGCATTTACATTCAAACATATTTCATTTTCGCTGTTTCCACATAAGTGCGATGAACGTCACCGGTAAGTTTATTCTTCCATGCAACGGTTTTCGTATAGAATAGTCTGTTGTTACCATACATTACCTTTTCCGTGAACGCACGAACAAAAAATAGTATGTGTGGCTCGCGCGGGAAGGCGATTTCCCCGAAATAGGTCACTTCCTGCCCGTGCCACACAATATACTACCTATTGAATTTCTTATTGGCTTACTTAATTTTCTAAATTATGTAGGAAATGGATTTTTGATTTTTTGTGTCGTTTAATTAGTATTGTAACTAAATTAATATTTCTTTTTTTCAAAAATCACCTTAACATTAGTGGTACTAAAAAAAATTCTAAAATCAATTTCCAGTAAACATAGAAAAGAGAATAAGCAATTCAAATATTTTTCAAAATCAATATTGGACTTCTAGAAGTATATTTTTTTTCTTCCACTTATTAGTCTGAATGCCCGAAAATACGGTGAAAAAACGACTAGCTTTCAACAGCTATAAAGTACTTCACTTCCGCCGTCATAAGTGGCTGTCGGCACCAGAAATCGGCACAACGGAGAAAACTCCGAAATTTAGGACCACGTCGGAAGAAACTTTTGTCATTTGGGAAGTTTTACAGTTGGATGGAGGTCTAAAATTTGTATTTGTTTACAAGTTTTAACGTTTATTACGTATTTAGCTGTCTTACGCCGCTTTGCAGGTATTCTGACTTTTAAACTTCTAACCGACGAGGTGTACCTTATGTTGCCTATCCATGATGCGACGGGGTCATTATTTACAATAAACAAAAAATATCAAAATGTGCCTTCTTTATCACCTGGTGACATTTTCCTGGTACAAATTCGATTGGCTCTGGGCCGATTCCAATGAAATATGTTTCAAATTTTGTTTCAGATAAAGTTTAGAAACACAGTTCATTGTAGTTCAATTTCTTAGTTTCTTAAATTATTTTATTTAAAATAAGTATTACAATCAAAATTTTAAAATTTTAAAAATTACAAATTCATTTCAATGGGCTCCTAAAAAATCCAAGCCCCAGAATTCCAGGTCCAACAGCCCTTCCACCCTTGTGGGGCCCTGGGGGTACATATACGTTTTTAAAAAAAAAAAGTCGGCCGCAGATCATTAATACAGATATTTTTAGATATTATATTTATTAATCTGTAAATATTTCGAAACTACCCAAATTTCCCTCTCATTGGTAATAGTAAAATTAAAAATTACATAATATAATGTACAAGCCGGGTAGGTATAACATTTTTCACTTTTATTCAAACTTCGTCCACGTGGTATGCCTAACTTTTGTATAAGTACTTTAACCTATAATTATAGATCCTTAATAAAAAATATTATATCAAAGTAGGCTAGGTACAGTAATTGTTTTGTAATAGGTACATAACTCGTCGGTAAATAACTCAAAAAAAAATCGAAAATAGCATGGTGTGATGGCAACGAACTATGAGTACTGTCGGAGTTTGCTCAGTTCATTGTTTCCAGTTCGCCTCATAATGCACTATGTACATATATTAACCATGACAACCAATTAAAAACGGCGAACTGGATAGAGCTTTGTAAGATTGTCGGCGGGATAAAGGGTATATGCGTATCATAAAGTTGTCAATTTGCCATCATACAATGTTTTTTTTATGATGGAAAATGAGCTCTTTACCATATTATATCTTTGTACAATACTATGTACTGTAGCATATTTTTATGTAAATACCTCATAAATATTCTAATTTCCAAAGAGATTATAAATATCGAATAACTATGTCAATAAAGTAATCAATCACAGACGCATATCTAATTATTAATAATTAATCATTTACTATAATAAACATGAAATCGTCATAAAATACATTTTTAAACATTTGATGTAAATTAATTGAAAATTTGATTTTATAAAATATGAATACATTTTTGTGTCTACTGTAACATTGATTTTTTGGCATATCATGCATAATATTATGTTTTAGAACGAAACCTATACGAAACCTAAATATTGGGTACATGTTACGCGTAATATAATAGGTAGGTAGGTACCGTACACGTATATTATGATGTATAGAGTAGGTAATTTAAAAAAAAAAAACATTTCGTAAACGCGTGCCTAAAGTTCAAACCTTCGGAGAGACTGTGTAAAAACGGTAAATGATACACGCCAATAACACCAGTACTGCCTAGCTAATAATAATAATATTAATAATAATGATAATAACGCATATGTAATAATATGTATAAGTATATATCGCCAGCATCGGATCCTGCCCCGAGGGATCTATACGAATATGTCGAAATCGTGTTGCCAATATATATATACGCGGCTTGTAACACGCGCACTACCCATACATAAAAAATTCATGCGTCGTGTAGCACATTATATAGCTACACGTAAATGGTAGTTGCGATAGGATTTATTTTCTATTTTTATTATTATTATTATTATTAGTAGTAGTAGTATTACGTGTACACACATCATCTGCGAAAAAAAAAATCGAAAGTAGGTCCTCGTCTAATAATTTTTTTTTCTTTACCCGTCGCTGGTTCTCTATAATTTTGATCCGATTATTATTTATTTATGAGACCGCGCGGGACTGTTTCGTATCGCACCTAGGTACAGGGTTTAAAATGTTTTTCGTTTTCAGCGATCGATTCATTAAATTATGACGTTATCACTTATGATATAAACACGCAACTACTTGATACGTTTACTTATAGTTATATTATATAATACTATACACTTACGTATTAGATATATACAACAGGTAAGTTCCTACACGACAGTATGAGACCTTTCAAGTTTCAGGTGAAAAATACATAGATTAGTACCTACTAATACTAGAAACACGTGAAAAAATTATACATCAAAATTCCGATAAACGGTAAAAAAGAGTTACGTATAATATGTTGGTTCCTACATCCCATTCACTATATTTACGCATTTGAATTATTTAAATTATATTATATTATAATATTTTATAATATGACAAATATGTTAAAATGCAGTCAAACCTCAGTTTAATGTCCAATGTCTTAAAAAATATAAATTCATTTCATAAATGAGTGATTGTAAACAAAATATATATTAGGTATGTCTATGTTTTTTTTTATTAAATTTAGTCAAACGGCCCCTAATATTTAAAAAAAATATCATTACATTTCATAAATATATATTGGAAAATTAAAAATATTTCATAATACGGAAACCTAAATATTTAACATAGTCGGTTAATTTTGTTTGATGTATAATTAAAAAATGTTGTCATATATTATAAAATGTTCTATTGAAGTGTATTTATTAGATACTGATTTATGTTACTATTCATGGTTATTATTTTGATGTTTATGTATGTAAGAGGAGACTTAACAAACTTGTCTGTATGTAAAAAAACCGGGGAAGAAAGCTCACTAATGATAGCAGTGTCAATTTAGATCGTTTCGTTCAAATTTTGGATTATGAAGATGTTTCTTATCTTATACATAACCTATACTGGAATATATTTTATTGAAATTTCAGTAAAAATATCTAGATTTGTGATACTTATAGGTGTAGAGGATGTACTTACAGAAAAACTAGTCATCCATTACTCGTTAGTAAACATACACGGTATATGCGAGGTAGGTTCACTAATATAGGGAACACTGAATTTCTTGTGAAAATTACGATTGAATCGCGGAGGGTTTAGTTTTTTTGACAAACAAGATCTCAACTTTCAATAGGTACACATTTATAAACGTCCATGAAATTGGAGTCTAGTTTGGAGTCTCTAATCTCTATGTGAAGGATGAGGGACAACTTCATGGTCATAATTTATTATCGTCATAGGATCGTTCAATATTATTTATTGTTACTTTATTTCTCTATTTATAATATGTGTTATGCAGTATATATATTTAATTAAGAGTTTTATTTATTCGTTAAATATAACTTTTGTTGTTGTTATGCTCAGTATTGTTTATGTGTCGACATGAGGGTCATTGGCATCGATATACATAATATAATTATTTCATATATTATACGTTTCGAGAAATATAAATGTAATACAAATTACATTAATTAATACTTAGCTATGACGTTATTTAAAATAAAAACGTTTAAAAAAAAAATAATATAAACAAAACCAGTGGAAAAATGTTACTTTAAAGCATTTTTATATAATAGCCAATCATTATCAATGTACCTCAACCATTAATTAAACAGTTTAATTAAAACAAGTGTGTCAAACTGCGTGTGTATAAGACGGAGACAGCTGAATTTATTCTACCTCGAGCCTTAAAATCGGATAACGCCCGATGTGTAGTCTAATATGCAGATAAATACCCATTGATTAATGATTATATATATTATTTGTAACCCATTATATATAGCTATTTAATGACGCCGGTAGGTAGGAGAATAGGCTATTTAAAAAATTCTAATGTTATACTTATATTTTGTATAATACTATTCCAAACTTCTAGTATAGGTACAAATACAAGTACAATAGGTACATTTGTGAGTAGGCATAAGTGTATTACTGTCTCAGAATGAAGTTTATTTCACGATTAACCACTGAATAATTAATTGCACACAGTAGTGAAATACACAGCGAAACCAATATTTTTTGAAGATTTAGTTTTTGAAAAAAAGAAGATACCTTTGTAGAATACTCTATGATTTCGTTTCAGTGAAACCAATCAGAGACCAAAAAGGTGATTTTCAACGATGACCTATATTTTCAATGCTCCTTTCAACCAATTTTATTAAATTATTTAAATATTTAATGAATATGGGACGCGGTACGAACCACCAATGTCATGTACTTTATAGTACCTATAAGATATTATCTCTCTGTTATTGGTGATATCGAATGAAACTAACACTATTCCGTAACAAAATAGATACATAGATTTCTACATGGGAAAATTGTCTTAGATATTAAAATCCATCGAACATTTTTATCCATCTCGTCAGGGCGGTGATTCTTCATTTTGAAACATTGGGAATGTTCGAAAGTACAATATAATTAATAATACAATATAATTGCAACCGGTGTCGATGATCCGAGCGTCCATGGGTTTAGCATAATTGATTATATATTGTGAGACATGTAATCAATGATTTTTTTTCAATCTCCAGGACTACATTATAATATATTATGTTATTTCGTCATAAATCCTGTTTAAGGTATTTTGCTTATAATTACACGTTAATATATACGATTACCGTACTTGAATTCTGTTTACGAAAGGGTGAAATCTCCAGTTTGATTTCAGTAGTTAACAATTTTCCAATTTTAGTAGACGTGTACTGCAATATATAATACGATCAAGGCGGACATTGTTTTTTATCAATGTTCTTTTACCAATTACAGCTGTAAAACTTTGAAGCAAAAACTAAATTGTTGTTCGTTTGGGAACGACCATAGTCCGTACACAAGTATAGTTCAGAGGGATCCAACCTTTTGTAGGTGGTCGGCTAATTTACACATTTATATAAACAATGATAGAGTGGCCAAAAGAAAAAATAATTTCTAAGAAAACCTATAGTATAACATATAGTTTTTTTTTTTTATTATAAAAGCCGCTAGTATAGACTATGATAGCTTGACAATTACATAAGTATTATTGTTATTATTATAACAATTATAGTTGGCACTTGGTGATAAGATCGACTGCTGCAGTCTAGCACCTAACGAAGCTATTTTCGCCCAAAATCAACCTTTTGGTCTTCACCCAAATAACCTTTTTTATCTAAACTTAAAATTGAATGATTTAGTTTTCGCCCAAAGGAATATTATTCATTGTAAAATAAAAAAAACATTTTGATTACTAATGTATATTTAGTAAAAATAATAGTTTATTAATCAAAACAAATTTATTTGTTCAAAGTTATGGCACATAGATAGGTCTAAAACATAGAAAAGCGAATTAAAATATTATTTTAGTGTAAAGCATATATACATAAAAAAAATAGTATAATAATAAAATTGAAAACCAAAGTATTTGTCTAAATGGCACATGGACATGGATCATTTTAGAATCTGAAGTTTGCTACATAAGCTGAACGCATTTCATTGTTTTTTTTTAATTATGACATTATAGTGGACTGCAGTCGTAACCAAAAAGTTTTTTTCGTTATGATACTATGAATAATATTTCTTTGGGCAAAAACCAAATCACTATTTTTTTGAGATTTGGTAAAAAAAAGGTCATTTGGGTGAAAACCAAAAGGTTGCTTTTGGGTGAAAACAGTACGGCCCTCCCACCGTTTTTTTTCGAACTCAGTCTAAACACTTTGAAACAATTAAATAGACTCGCTACTTAATCCATACGTCTTCTAAGGGTCCAAAAAAAATCTAACTTAAATTTTATGATTGAACTCAAAAAAAAATTACCATTTTTAATATTTATTTTTTTCAATATCTAAATCGTCAGTTTAGATTGTCAATCCTAGTTTGGAAGATAACAAGATTTCGACATATTTTTTCTGGAATTTTAGATGATAGCAATAAAGCATTTTAAATTATAATATAAACTATATATGTATTTTATGATAAATTAATATTTTTAATTTTCATCTTTTAACTTTTAAGGCATATTCTACAACGCATTACAAATTGAAAATTGAAAAAGATTTTTAAATGATTAAAATTTTGAATTCAAACATACAATTTACGTTATACTCTGTCCCACGAGAGTTCATGCCATGTCCCGACCAAAATTGGTTTTTTTTGTGCGTCCTCACGAGACATCCTTCCATACGGAAACCGGTTTCGACAGCAGGGTGACATGGGGGGATGAGCAGAACCAGCATGTTCTCTCGTGGGACAGAGTATATAGTTACTCTCTTTTACATTTTGTGATATTAATTAAAAAGTTTAAACTTTTGTTCTTCTTTGTTTCGGCCCAAGGACCATTTAGTAGCCTTGAATTATTCGGAGTATTTCAATCTATAACATGTTCTTAGTTAATCCGGCACTGCGTGCAATCGTACTTCACCGATTAATATATTATACATGACGTATTTATAAAATTTTAGCACAGAGTGATACAATTAACAATATATGACGAATGATAAAAAAATATGAAAAATAACATTATTGACCATTATAAGAAAAATAATTTGATTGTATACGTTCTGAAATGCAAATTGCGAATAAAGTATAATTTACAAAAGGAATTTTAAACTATTTTTAGTATAAAATTATTAATTTAATTGCTTGGCATACAATTATTTTGTTTACACGCGATGTCGAAAATTAAGTACCTATAGTAGGTTTTTCAGCACGTAATTTTATATGTATTTGTACAAATTGTACGTAACTTTCAATTTTAAGTTAAGAATTTTGAATTTTCCATGTTTGTCATTCTATGCATATTAATTCTTGCAGATTCAGTAATCATTGCCGTAAAACCGTTATTTGCCCATCCCTTTGGAAACAAATTGTTCTTTCATTCTCATTTAAATATAATTTTTACGACTCATATAATAATTATACATAATACATTTATAACTATTACGTTAAAGTTTTATTTGTCCCCCTCTCTCTCTCTCTCTCTCTCTCTCTCTACAACTCTATACCGGTCAGGGTCGATGGTTTAACTGTAATCAATTACAAAAATAACAAATTGATATTGTAAACTACAAAAAATATTATATATATGTACACCGAGTACACGTGCAGTAGTCAGGTTCTTACTTAAACTATATAATAAAATAAGATAATTACAATGTTCGATGTCCATCGACATGATAATTTTGTTCAACGGTGCAAATAATATCATACCACTATAGTGTGGTATTTATGCTACAGTTATAGAGGTGTACACTTTACTTAACTACCTACATATATATTACGTATAAATGTCTTATTATCTACATGCTGCGATATAATAAAATTACGTTATGTACCCATGCACGTTGATAATATGTGAAAGAAGTGTGCCATAAAAACAAACAGATCACATAGTCGACAGTCATATATACCTATACATTATATTATATATTATGATTCTTACTCAAACCTCGACCATGATTAAGTTGAGATTTCCAAAAGAAAATATGAAAAATGTTGGTGACACCAGTTTTCATTTTCAATACCAGTTCTATTAATTTATAATAATCCTAATTTATGCGCTTCATTTTTGAACGAGAAGTTAATTATAACATACAAATACATACTTAAAGTTTCAAAGGGGTGCCTACGCCCTACAATACCTATCCCGCAAATTGTTGGTTCACTATTTACCTCATCTAATAATTATTAGTAATTATTACTATAATAATATTATAGTAACAAAATCGAAATCCAAAATTTATATTATATTAAATTCTCAGAAAAATATTTTGCTGCAGATTATAAAATTAAAACGTATGTATTCGTTTAAAAAAAAAGTTGAAATATGTATTAAAAAATAAAAAAAATTTAAAAAATAAATTTATTTTCAAAATAGTTAAGTTATTATGAATTCAAATTACGTAAAACAAATATTTTTAATTACGTTAGTATACATTTTGAGTTGATGAGAATTAAAAGAATCATTTATAGTTATACTGTAATATTGTAATATGCGTTTACATTATACCAATTACCAGCTACCTAATACCTATAATCTATATATATAATATTATATTATAATGTTTTATGTTTATTTTAGTGAGGTTCATAGGTTTCGTTCCGAGAATAAAAGCTGTAACAATGTTGTGAAGAGGGAGAAATGACCCGTGCTTAGCAAACAAAACGAAACTGCACGTATACAACGCATATTATATTATATTCGACGTGACTGATTAAGTTGCGCCAAGAGGTAAGTACCTTATATTGGCTATTAGTACTTATCTATAATATTATGTCAAACTGTCAAAGTATAAGTACTTAAAAATTAAAATATTATACAATTGAAGTCATAGTCGATGTGTCTACCAATATATATAATAATTATAATGTAATATGTATAGGACATAGGTACTCTACAGATACACAATATAGAACATTTCAGAGATAAGCGAAATCACAATACTGTCGAATACACGACATTTTTGTAAAAAAGCAATATAAACATAGTAAAGATATATTATTTTTGGATTCCTGGTAAAATCTCAAATATTATCAAAAATTTAAATTTTTTCAAATAGATACTGGTATAGCTTACCACATACTTTAATAATTCGTAATTAATGAATACAGCTGTCTCGGTATTTATTCATATGATAATATTTAAAGTACAAAAACTCGTATATCATATTAATTAATATGTTTAATAATGTTTATAATATCCACTTTGTAAGTTTTCACTTCTTCTCAAAAATTTAACAAAATCGACTTATGAGGTTGCCACAAAAACGCTGATATATACATATTACATATTTTTATTTCTTAGTTTTCATAGAAATGTTCAGTATTTTTTATTTATATTTTATTTATTATTCTCGATTGCCCCCCTGATAAATAATTTGCTTACACCGATAAAAATATTTTTTTTCTCTAAACTTAAGCTCGGCAACTTTGGTCATTCTAATGGTTTTTTAGTAGGATAGTTTCTGTGTGGGAGGGTACGATTGGTTAGAACACGTGTGTACCTATATATGTGGCATGATTGGCTAGTAGAACCCGTGTGGGGTCACCTATCCGGGAACTATAATGGCACTGGCTGTGCTTGACTTCAGTACTGAAGCTAACCACACCAGGCCACAGATATAAATATTATTATACGTGTACCTAAATCATATATACCTAATATGTTTTCTGGACAAAAATGTTAAGTATAATTTAAGTTGTTGTTATTTTTTTAATAATCCTAATTATCTAGTTGTTATATTAATTGAAATAAGGATGATCATTGGACATTGTCACATTGGTCATATATAATGCATTATAACCAGTTTTATAAATAATATATCTTTACTTTTACCTATACCTATACCTATATTTATGAAAGGAGCCCGAAAATGCCACTGTTTGTGCAATGTCCATGTTATACGCGCATCTTCCGTGCGGTTTATTTATACATAATATAGAGTTAGATTGTGGTAAACAGACAGTGACGTTTTTCGTCGGCCGGTCTGTTGGCAAATGTTCGCCAGCTCCAGCATATTTAGAGCTTTAACAGATGATCGGATTTTGCCGGCCGGTCTCCTTGTCCCTCTAAGTGTGATATAATAAGCTGGAACCGGTGAACTGGGTGAACTGCCTATACTGATGACTGATCTACTTGTAATCTTTTTTTTATAACCTACCAATATAATATTATTTTTACTTACGATTAATCGATACGTATTGATGCCATTTTTCGTCAACCAAATACATAATATAATTAGTAATTACCAACGATTAGGTACAACATTCTCAATTGTTATCAAATCAGAAATAATATAAATCTGTATCACAAACTCTCCATTTTCAGCACAAGCTTCGCTTTTGAGTTGAGAATCAATGTATATTTAATGTACCTATCTTCTTATATCATATATGTTACTAACATTTTTAATTTGGTGTCAATAAATATTATTATTAAAATCAAAATCGTGATTTTTACTACCTATACCTATATGTATATAAATCACCGGATTTGTACGCGGTTAACCAAACATATAAAAAGCTAAAAAAATAGTCTAAAACACAAAACTTAATATTACGTTCCAAAAAATTATTGGCTCTTGAGATAGGTACTTATGTATATCTATTTAATATTTATAATTATATCATAATTATAGTATATTTATTTATTTGGAATGAGAAACATGCATATATTATGATACGTATATACTACGATGGTGTGCGTAGACGAAAAAAGAGAAAGTATAAGTATAACACTAACTCCAGGAGTCTGTGTAGGTCACGTGAGTGGATATACAAATAGAAATATGGACGTTTCTTGTTAAGAAAAATCGCTCATAATATCAAATCAGATTATCCGCAATACACGTTAGTGCTTCGTAGAGACTGTAGAGTAAAGTATGCACAACATCTATTCGCGAATCTAAAATGTTATAATATTACTTGTAAATTATATTATTATATGTACACTCAATCAAATTCGTTCAATAGGGCCACGATAAGTACAGAATATAATGTATAGGATACAATTCGATTGCTACGTACGAAAGTGTTATTATAACACGGCGATTAGGTCACATTAGTACAAACAATTCGGCACTCCGACAACACATAAATATATTCAATTTATTTAAACTCAGTACAAAATAATTGATCACAGATAAACTAAAATTGAAGTAAAAATAAGTCTGGTTGTGACTTATTGCTGTCTCATAGTATATGTATTTTGTATGTTTTTGAATTTGCGGGAGAATGATTTTCTAGGGAGTTTCCAAATTTGGCTTGGAAATTTACTAAAATGGTAAACTAAATATTGGCTATAAAAAAACTTTCTTTTTGAAAATGTTTATTTATAATATGAAATGTATAGAAATTAGAAAGTCATGTATGTGGATCCTTTTATGATAAGGGAATTGCAAATAGAATTCAAAATAGGCAATTTCCAAATTGTATGCATTATATGCAGGTCTTGTAAAGATGTAAATTTATGCGTAGTAAGTGATTATTAGTGTGTGTGTGTGTGTTTATGTGTGTTTATAGGAGTTTAGGAACACAATTTATACTAAGTAATCTGGTCGATCTCAAGTAAGACATGTTAATGAATTCAAATACGTTTTTAGAAGTCTTATCGCGTTATTAGGTCAATTGGTATGATTGACAAAAGATTAGTACATTTTGGTTGAAATAATTGTCCAATTGCAATCTCCTTGATTTGATTTTGAAAGAGAAGGAGGGTCATGAGAATTTCAAAACTTGGCATGTAAATTCATGAGTACGATTTAAACAAAATTCCCTCAAAAAATTTAAAATGTTAACATTTTTTATCTCACGGGGATGGTAAGACCGGTTGGTGACCAAGTACATGTATTTTATTATAGGTTTTGCGAGGAAAGAATTTTCGAGCAAATTTCAAAATTAGTCTTGAAAGTTTACTGGAATGTTTATTGGAGGTTATGATGGTAACTATCACGATTTCCTCAAGACTGACTAAAGCCAGAGTTACAGCTACGCCGTTTGTCGTGACGTGCGAGGGCGTAGTTATCATGGTAAATGGTTACAACTGCAGGTAACCATATTGGCTTAAAAGTTGAGATGTAGTCAATTCTTGGTAAACACGGTTGCAACTTGGTTTTTACATGATATCAAAAAAGTAATGTCTAATCGCAATACGATTTGATCGACACACGATGTAGCTGTAGCTGTGAATCCAGCTTAACCGTCGACGTGAAAATTATCGTTTTACCAGTATATACGATGTACCTATAAATTGTCCATATTCCATTGATCAGTCTCAAAAGAATCACTGAGAATTAGATGGCACGCGGAGAAAAACTGTCAGTGGCCATCGCCGTTTTCGCTTTGGGCCCCTTAACTGAAAATATTGCTATTAGCCAATCGTGACATGATAACCATATGTGGTCGGCGGTCACCTGCCTAGTCTACGGTACCTATATACATTCGGTGACCTCGTCGGTCTACGTTGTACGGTACAATTTCAAGTGCGGGTAACCGCGATAATTTCCGCGTCGTCTGCAGTCATAGCAGTCGTAAAAAACCACACTTGGTCGCCGCAACTTTTTTCTTCATGTCTTTCGTGATGCGACAGACGAGGTGTGGCTCATCGAGTTTCTATGTACCTGTGATATATTTTGTGGTGATGAAAATTTCAAACGATGCGTCGAGGTGACGAGGTGGCCTTTTGTGGCCGTTTGCCAATCAGAATATACGATAAAAAAATGCGGAATGGCACACACACGATTCGGAATCTTACATCGATTTCAAACGAAACTGCGCCAACGCTACTACTCAACAGCAGCTTGTTGTTCCTTTGTTTTATTTTCAGCAGTTTTCGTATTTTGTGTTGTTTGAATTTGATTTAAACATTTTTAAAATTAATACCTATGTCCAGTGGACATTGTCCACCACTAATCAAAACTCGCCGGCGCACAGTGTTATTCTGTGATCGAATCTGGAGTCGGGTTACCGTGTAATGTTGAATACTTGAATATAGGTAACTATTACTATTATAAATTATATCAACAGCTGATGTGTATACTAAAATGTTGTTACGTTTAGCCTATAGGTATACTTACATTGGATATGTGGAACGCAATGCGACACGGTATATGTATGAATTCGGCTTTAAAGTTTAAAACAAATGATAAAAATTAATTGTTTTCCTATTGAATACGATACGTATATTGAAGACATCTAATATGGAAATCTAACTGTTGTCGGCTGATATTCGTGAGGCTGAATTTCAACAAATGGGCGAAGGCAATTATTCTCGCCAATAATATGCGTCAATAGGACAAAGTTTTTTAAAATATATTTGCATCATCGGGTCCTCAACATTAATATGACTTAAACGCAACTATAATATATAGGGTAATATTGTAACAATATTATTTTGGGCTACAAAGCCTACAGCCGAAACGGTTAACTTAAAAATAAACCATGGTGGTGGTAGAACCATACCCCACGTCACTATTCTCCTCCCCCCACCATCAGATATTTTGTTGTACAATGATTGTGTTTTTTCCACATGACGTATGTGACGCTTTCGATAGCCAGTAAGCCAGTAGAAATGGTCTACCCAAAATTTTTTTTTTTTGAACTTCAATTACTTATAGAAATTCATTTACCTGTAATATGAAAATTACAAAAAAAAAAGAAGTATGCCTTAGTGTGGACTATTTTAGGGTTGTCTAAAGCTTTTCCCCCTTCTATCCCTCCCATTTGCATACCATTGGTGACATATTTTATCATAAATCCTATAATAATGTAGCCCAGCCAAGCAGGTAAAACTACTGTCGCGTACCTTTCTATCTCTCCTCCAACGTGGTAAAAAATAATCAAAAAACCACTTTTGTGCAAACACGCATCACTATACTTACCTATAAGTTACAAGTACGCGTTATCTGTGTACATTTTATTATATCAATATTCGACACACGCGAGTATTCCACTCATAATACAATACATCGTGCGTGCTATATAACACTTTATTCATAATAATGTCTACGTTTTTGACGGGCACAGGAATACATACTGTTCGTTTATCTGCAGTACCCGGACTACGCGATTGCCGAGGGGTAACCACGTATACGGTATACCTACCTAACGTACAAAGTATAATACATACATTATTGTACACGTTTAATTTTTCGAAGTCAGTTAACTGGTACTTCTAGCCGTCATACACGACGTATGTTAGAGAAACGAATTTAATATAAAATATAATATAAACGTAAAACATATAATGGACGTGTTACACAATTTATTCACCAAACTACACGGTCCCAGTCCGCCGACCTTGCGCGTCGTATACACACACGACACTCGTGCCCATACGTAATACCACACACACGCACAAGCCAAACACCTTTTTAATACATAGAGAGCCATGTACGTATAATAATAGTAAGTAAGTGCGACTACGTAATATAATGAGCACAATAGTGAATAATATACATAAAATAATATGTGTGTTTGTTGTTTAACATCTATATGTGTGTGTGTGTGTGTGTGTGTGTGTGTGACTATAATATGTATATAATATGTGCGTATACCGGTATATTCTATTTTTGTAATTTTATATAATACGATATGCTATACGTAAAGGGTATAATACAGTATGATAGACGCGACGGTCCATCCGATGTTTTTGTCCGGACTCGGCAGTTCTGAGAAAAACAACGAAAATGTGCCCGTCGTCCGTGACCTTATAATATAAAAGCGTTTAAAAGTCAAAGCGCGTGTCGTCACTCGTCGTCTTGGATATCGGACGCACTGCAGCCCACCGTTCTCCTGCAACGATACTAATATAATGCATCGTATATTAATGTGTTTTTACTTCTTGTTTTGTATACTATTACCTAGGCACATGTCCGGATATTTGTGTATGTCGTACGATTACGATCAGTATTCGTATTGCAATACATTTCCTTAACATATTCATTCGAATTTGTAATTATAATTACAAAAATATAAAAATTGTTTACTAGGAAAAAACGCATAATAAATACCTAACTACACACCAGCCACCAATAAGTGATCTATTCAAGTGTCTACGCTTATTATTTCAAAAAGTTTCAACTTTTCAACTTTTTTTTTACATTATGTCATTTCAAAACAAAAATTATAATTGTTATTGTTATATTTTATTGTTAATTTTTACTTTTTTTAATAACACTATACTAATTTAATACCACCTGTTTCGAAGTAGAATATTTCAATCTATAAAAATCTTATTTCCGATAGTTAATTCATTATAGTTATAAGTATTTAAAGTTTAGATGAGTGGAGTAGTGGACCAAAATTTTACGGAGTACCCTGTACCATTATTTACTTCGCTCATCAAAAGCTAATCAAAATTGTTTAAGCCTTAAACGATAAACAGTGACACGTCCGAAACTACACAATTTTGAAAAAAACAAAACCACGAAATCAAAAGCCGTTCGTAATTCATGTTTAATGCAAAATAAAATTATTATTATTATTTTTAATGGCAGAGTGTGATTTATTCTATTATCGCACGGCTCTTTGAAAAGCTCGCATATATTAAAAATTAAAAAAGCCATAATATACCTATTAATAATTAATGGAATATTTTATCTACCTAATTATTAATTTTACATTAACTTTCATGAGTTTGCCATTTTTTATATCATATAACTTTCGTACAAACTAATGGTATGGAAACAATCAAACATTACTCATTAATAATATGAGTGATCTCGTGTTTAAATTTTAAGTCGCTTATATTTAGTATATTATCAGCATTGATTATAAATACTATCTATATTTATGATCAGTGATTAATAGAAAAGCGGATAAGTGATTAACGCCCTGCTGTAGTGCTGTACATTAGGTGTTTAGAGAGTCATTGTAATGGATGTGATCAATTTGAATTCATTGATATAAAATCATTGTATACCTACGAAAAACGATTCAATCCGAAAACCTATAATATTACTAAGTATAGTTTATGATTATGATATTATTATTGTGATTAAATTAATTAATTTTATTATTAGGCATTAGGTACTACAATATGCTGGATTTATTTTTGCAGAAAATATGGAATTTTAAAACGTCATATAATAATATACTCTTAAAGTTTCAAGTACCTACGAATAATATTTTTAAATTACGACAAAATTACTAAAACCATTATTCTTGGTTCTAATATGTAATTTCGTCAAATTTTGAACTTAAAATGAACTTAAAAATTGTGTTTTTATATTTTTTACAGAATAATCTACCTACTTATGTGCTTAACCTTCCTTTGAAATTTTCATTCCTTAGCTATAAAATTTGAAAAATGTATACATATTTAACTAGTAATTAATTTGTAAATTTTGTCAAGATTTGAACTTTAAATGCTTATAAAAAAAAATGCCTTTGCATTTTTAATATATTTTCACTGCTACTGTACTACAAGTATCTTCGGGTATTCGTTTTTGAATTACAACAAAATGAAGAATAATTCGAGTGAATATCCAATGTTGTGAAAATTTAAACTTCAAACGTTCATAAAAATGTAATTTGACTTTCAAGTGGGCATTTTTTTTTCTAGTTTTTGGATCAAGCAAAAAAATGTACCTTTATTAATACAAAAAAAAACTAACAAACATTGAAAGTTGTATTTTGTAAAGAAAATGTTAACATTCAGTTAAAATTGCATAGTTTCACCAAAAACTAAAATATATTTTGTTAAAAACCAATTTTGCATAAAAATTCTCGTTTTTCTTTAATTCGGTTTTGTTGTTACCGGCGTTTTTGAAAACTACTGTGAATTTTGACTACCTATCGTGTACACAGACACAGCAAATAATAAAAATAAAAACCCACATCATAGTAAATTCAATGCATTGTTTCGCTCAGAATCTAAAAAACTAAAACCGTCCCCCACATTAAAAATATTTAAAACTATTCTAAACTGGTTTGAGAGTTATTTAGTTCGTTAAGGTCATATTAAGACAATAATGCATATCACGTATTGAAAGTATATAAGTTCGGCGTCTTCGCCGTCGGTTTGATATGCATTTATGCGTTGTATGTATAGCTACTATAAGCACAATGTACCTATATGTATATTGTACATGTATATGTGCACAAGTAAGTCTAATTGACTGTTAAATCACTGTGCTAAGCGGCTAAAAAAAGCACTTATCATCGTTGCACTTATCACCATTGCAGTTAACCTGCAGATAGGCTACGTAAATGGAAAAAGGTGAAAGTTTCAATAACGAACTTGTTCGTGAAAAAAATATACCAAAATAATTGTTGTAGTAATTTAATAGTAGTAATCTGTGCTACAAAAAATTATGAGTATAGGTACCTAATTCAATTTATTATAACTCGAAGACAATGTAAATATTTTCGTCTTTCGATATGGTTTTTAAACCAAGTAGCCAACTTTGGCTAAATTTGATACCTACGCAAAATTAAATGTAAACCTATTGTACCATCATACTATTATACTATTATACCTAAATATGTGTTATGAAATATTTTTGAAAAACATTATAAATATATTATGTATAATAATGATGTTGCTTTATTCGTTTTCAGTATATAAGTATATATATTCACAATATATATTAGGATGTATGTAGCTATCGAATACCTACGATAAAAATAAGATGATAACAAATGTACTTTACAGAAGTAGTGAAAATTCAAAATTGCAAAAAGGTTAATGTGAATTAATTTTAAAAAGGGCGGGTAAGTGTATGTCGCTCTGCCGTACAGTAGGTTACAAGTGAGTCACTGTAATGGATTGTGTTAGATTTTAATCCAATGATATAATACCATTGAATAAGAAAAACGATTCTGAGCGAAGACGGTCAGTCAGTCTATAATATCTTACTAAGTCTAAATGTATTTGATGATATTATTGTGAATAAAGTAATTAATTTTAGTATTATAGGCATTAGTATTTACTCATTTTTCTCAAAAAAATTATATTTTAAAATGCCATTGCGTGTATATAAAATATAACAATATATTCTAAAAGTTTCATATACCAACAAATAATATTTTTAAATTATATCAAAATAACTAAAATCATTATTCTTGGTTTAAATATGAAATGTTGTCTAAATTTGAAATTAAAATGTCTGTAAAAAATAAATATGTTGATATATTTTTTAGATTTTTTGGTTACAGTATGATTTATTTATGAGAATTTTTGTTTTAAATTTTCAACACTTAGTTATAAAAACTGAACATTTTATAATTTTTTAATTACAATGATTTATAATTTTCGAGATTTTGACAAATTTTGTCAAAATTCGAACTTTAAATGCTTATAAAAAAAAATCGTGCCTATGTATTTTTAAAATTTTTCAACTGATGTTGTAACAATATATAAGAAAGCTTGTATTAAATTTTCAGACTTTTTGGCCCACCAAATAAAATTTTATTGACAATTATAAAAAAAAAAACTAAAAAAATTGAAAACTAAAAATGTCTGTAAACAGCTCAAAACAAATCAAAATATTTTCAAAATTGAATGGTGTATAGAAAATGAGAATATAAACATTTAGTGAAATTTTCATGCATCTACAATTATTCGTTTTTGAATTACAACCAAATAAGAAAAACGCTACATGAGAAATCGAGTGAATATCCTATGTTGTAAAATTATGAACTTAAAACACTCATAAAAAATTATTTTTAATTGCTTTTAGATATTTTATTTTTGATAAAAGTAGAAAAACTTACGTTAAATCTTGTGTTAAAATTTAAAACCTTAGATTTAAAAAGAAAAATTTTTATGAATTTCTAACTCCAAATAATTTGCAAATTTTCGTCATTTTTACGTAATTTGTCAAAATTTCAACTTTAAATGCTTAAAAAAAAAAATTGTGACTACAGATTTTTAATATTTTTCATGTGCCTTTGAAACAATATATTAGGAGCATTCTATTAAATTTTCAAGAATTTTTAACGAATAAATAAAATGTTATTGATTTTTAAAAAAAAAAAACCAAAAAGATTGGAAATTTAAAATGTCTGTAAACAGCTCAAAATAAGTCAAAATATTTTGAAAACGGTATGGTATATAGAAACTGCTTATATAAACATTCAGTAAAAATTTCATGTATTTACCGTCATTTTTTTTAGACTTACACCAAAAACCAAAATCGATTTTATCAAAAATCAATGTTGCGTAAAAATTCCCGTTTTTTCCTTAATTTTCCATTTGTTTTTCACGGTACTTTTGAAAACTACTGGAAAATGTTTACTTTTGACCCCCCAAAGTACCAACTAGATTCACTTTCCTATCAGAAAAGGTACTATTGAAGAAAATCTAAGCACTTTTACTGTCCCAAAACGTGATGACAGACAAAAAAAAAAAAAAAAACATATCATTGTAAAATCAATACATTCATCGCTCCGCTCAGAATCTAAAATAAATATAATATTTATACTTAGATAGTTGCGTTTTCGGCAAGATTTTCAAATGGTCCTGTTTATTATCAGTCATCACGCCATCATGCGGCCGAGGGGATCAAAGCAAGATGGACATACACATCTGTATATACTATATAAATATATAATATATGTTTTACGCAGGTAATACGATAAATCATATGATTTAAACTACATCATTTTAAATTATATAAGCTACAAGAAATACGAAATTCGTTATGAATAGGTAGTATTACGGTGAGTTATTGTTTCACACGAGTAATATTAATACAAAGTTACAAAATAATATTATGTTGTATTCGTCTTGTATAATTTAAATTGTTTATACTGCTGCAGGTTCAACTCAATTACCCAAGTCCTTCTGGGGAATGAAAACAAAAAAATTGTCCTTGTTATAACATTGTTTTAAGTCGCATCATAAAATGCATCGTTATTCATTACATTGAAATAATTACTAGTTAGGTACAATTTATATACAATAATAACATATAAGGACAAGGTACAACAAGTTTTGATAAGATAACACCTTTAATATACCACACACATATTATATAATATTATAATACGTTATATTTTAACCTATAATAATTTCTGCACATTGTGCATAAGTACTGGCCATGGTTTGATCTGAAAAGAACTTGAATATTATGGTATAATGTGGAAGTTTCAATTATTTACTCACAATATTGTTAGAGGTTCGTTTAAGTCTTTATATTGTATATTATGTGCTAATTAAGTAACGAACATGCATACCTACGCATTTAACAATTTAGTAATTTAGTGTTTAAATTAATTTTAATAACGATGTGATGTAATTTTGCAAATCTATTGTTATAACTTATAGGTTATAACTTATGAATGTTCAACAATTTAAAACAATATTTTAAACATGGTATGCATAAGGGTATATTAAAAAGGAATACAACTATTGCGCTGGTATTAAAAAAGTTATATTAAAAAGTAAATTTAAATAAAAATAATTTACATACATATATTACATACAAATTTATCTTTTTGATGAAGTGTCTTGAATTAAATGTACCTATATGATATAGATATACGATATAGATATATAAGATTAAAACACGTAACAACCGATTTGTAGTTATAATAGAAATAGTATTATAGACGTTTATATATATTTAAGAACCGATCGGCGCAATTGACGTACACAATTTATAACATTGGAATATTGATCGGCGCAGTTGATGCATACCTTTTTCCTATTCCATAATTTTTTTTTCTTTACCTGCGATTTTCGGCGCAATTGATATATGCCCAGATATATACATGAAATTCGATTTAAATTACTACCACGAATTAAGATATAATGGTAAATGGACTGGAAACGAGCACCTAATCAGTGGCCATGAATGTACAACTATGTACAACCACAGATATATAAAAATACTAGATAGACAACTTGGAAATGTTTTTGAAGCCAACAAAATGCCCAAAATTCTCTTATCTGAGAGGTGAATGTTTACATTTTCATAACACTGATAAAGATATTATTGTTATCAATTTGTCATGATATGATTAATATTAAAAATTATAAATTTAAACTTTAAAGTTGTATAGGTAGTTCATGATGTTATAATAACTTAACTTACTTACATAAGTCTTAAACACATATTATTAACTTTTAGTTTATTCAACAGTTATGTAAATTATGCAATGGTGCATGTGAATATTACATTATTTTATAAAAATTTGTTCTATTGTAAAATATTTTTAAAAACAATCTGCATTAATTAATTAAAAATTGTACATCCATTTATTATTTTTTAAATACTATATTTAAAATCAATAAAACAAAACTGGTATACTACTTTATTTAATAATAATACAATTTTAAAAAAAAAAAACAAAATAAAACTGGTACCTATAGTCTATACTACATATAATATTTTATACCTACTACTGGTTCATAAAAATTATTTGTTTAGTTAATTTTTGTCTTTTACTAACAGGATTTAAAATTTCTATTGAAAACATTTTGCCAAAAGAATGGAGTCGAATACTTAGATGTTTTTTAACTAATAATGATATTAAAACCATCTTATGGGGCAAAGGAACATTATCACATTGAAGTGTTTTAAAAATATTATCATCGAATGCAAATTTATTATTACATATGTTTATTATTTTTAAATCAAGTTTTTATATTTAATGTTTGTAAATTATTTGTTAAAATTAATAAAAATGTTTCAGCTTGTTTAATTATTTTAAATGCACATTCTGAGGGAGAAACTAACCCACCATTATTTTTAAAATCAACAAATTTTTAATATGAACTTAGATCATTAGAATTCAAGCGTGTGCTTATTGGACGAGCTTGAAACTTATTAAAAATATAAGTATATCTTAGTCCATGTTGTAACTTGTAAGTGTATAATGATATTGTAATTTGTAATACATAATATTTAATAGTTTTGGATTCCCGCCATAAAATTATCACAGTTTATCATAATTTATATTTTGTAAAGATTCACCTCTTAGATAAGAGTATTTCGGCCATTTTATCGGCTTCATAATTATTATTACATTGTAGGAATAGGGAGTCATTTATCTAGTATTTTTATATATCTGTGTGTACAACATAAATTAACAAAGAGGTGCCGTTCCCTATCACGACTGTATAACCGAATTGACGCCAAAAACAAAATATTCGGTGTCTATTAACTAGATATTTCCTCACTAGGTTCCGCTGAAAACTACGTAAAAAAGTGATAACGGTTTGTTATTTTGCAAATAATTATATATAATATATTTATATCATAGAGTAAGATATAGAGGTGGCATTTCCTATCACGACAATGTAACTGTTTGAAGCTCAATGGTCGGTCATTCACACGATTTAAGATAATATTATCTTAAATCGTGGTCAATCTCCCCGGTCTGTGTCACTTAATATTTATCCAGTAGATCGCAGTAGATCATTTCACATTTTATTTTGCCGTTTTAAGCAAGGTATATTTATAAATACACCTTGGCTTAAAGCTTTATCGACCTTTGCGACATTCTACTTCAAATTATCTGAACTTTGTTTGCAAACACACTAGAAAGTAGACAGAACTATAAATTAACACCGTATGTCCACGGAAGAAATTTAAAATGCCTAGTTGTTTTGTATGTGGGAGAACCAGAAACATTAAAAGCAAAGAATTACATATAACATTTCACAGGTAATAATATAACAAATTTAAACTATTATAAATGGGTAGTAAGGTTTTGTAGATAAATCAACGACAGAAATGATTTGAACACAGTTGAATTTCAGTGTACTAATAAGTAATTATTTTTATTTATTCAAGATTTCCAACTGATAATGACACTAGAAAAACATGGAAATTTGCTTCTCCTAAATGCTTTATATCCTAATGATATCACTAAAAACAGTTTGATTTGTTCTACACATTTTCAACAGCATGACTTAAGAATGTATAGCAAAACAACTGTGTTGAGTGAAACAGCTGTTTCGTCAATTTTTAATAAGTCGTGTAAAAAGTGTAAGTTATCGGTTGTTCTTATGCAATTTAATCTATGAATACAATATATATTATTATTCGTATTATACTGACAAATTTTATACTATGTGAAAGTCTGGAATCCGACCAATCTACAAATATATGTAAAATAAAAATAAATCTGTAATGGTAAAAATTTAGCAATATATTGTAATAAATATTTTATGACTCCAAGTATTAAATCATAGACAAGAATTCAGATCAGTACACAAAGTATAAATCGTGAAATATTTTTACAAATGGTCACACTGTTTTGCGTCATTTTGCCCTTCACTTATTATTTGTAATGCCATCTCTATCTTACTTTATGATTTATATGCAAATAATTGAATAGGTTGGCTAAACTGTTTCGATTTGTACAATATTTTGGTTCATATGAAATGGTAGTAGGTACTATAAATCGTGTCTATATTATTGACTTCAATTTTTTTGAAAAATCAGCACCTATGATGTACAAGAGGCAAGTGCGGAGTGCGGAGCAATGTGTACCGAAAGTCTACAACGTCATCTGCATAAAACACGGACTAAGATACAAAATGTGAAGCCAAATAAAACTACCGCTGTAGCGGTAACCTAACCTAACCACCGGTAACGTTGAAAACATTCGGTCGCCAATGTGAGGAACCTTTTGGTGACTGTCTCCCGACCCCCGCCGACCGTGTCGTTTAATTATACTAAGTCCGTGGTTACTGCGTAATATATTATAATTAAAACGTTAAGTGTGATACCTGTTTCGTATAATTCATTACGGTTATTCACTAGTCCAATCTTATTTAATATGTCCGAAATAAAAGTAATCGAAATGTTAAGTGAAAAATGAAAAGTTTTGTAAGTATTAATTGGTTAAATATTTGGTGGACGTCAAACGTTTAACTGCTCGAAAATTATATCCGCTAACTCATGTACAAAGTTGTCGCTTTCACTAGAATAACTAGAATAACTAGAATAAGGTTAGGATTGATGAAGAAAAATTAAAAAAAAGGTCCCTCTAAATTGTATTTTAAAAAAAATGGAATAGGGAATTTTTAAGTTTTTTCAGACTCCCATTTTTAAATCCGTTGAGTATGTAGGTACTATTGTCATGACGAGTATAGTAAGTTGTTCTACAAAAGTATTTTTTTTAATAATAAATATCAAATTATATCAAATTTGGGTTCTCGAACCTCAATAACATTTATATAAATATGGCACACTATCAATTACATTAAATGAAAAAAAAACCTTAACCCCCCCCTCAAAAAAAAAGGGGTGTATTATAAAGCTGATAACAGATTTGAGTTATAGGACCTTTACAAATCACGATTCAATACTTTTTGATTTGTTATGGACTTATGGTTTCCAATTTAGGAATAATTAATTTCGGCCAGCTTTTTTCGATTTTAAAACACTGTGTGTCGGCTCGACGGCTCTAATTTATTTCTAATTTTCCAGAGAACAAACTGGTAGAAGAATTTAAATAACCGTGAACACACTTTTTCCTTCAAAAATATGAGTAAAATATTAATTTTAAACAACCACGACTACAAATTTCACCCGGAGTTAAATGAATCATTTTATTCTAGTCATCCAAATGTGTGTAGTGAATATTTCATTGATGTACTTTGACAATTCCGAAATGAGACATACTTAAGATTAGTAATCGCGCAATTCTAATTTGCAAAAAAATAAATATTAGAAAAATAAAATTTTGTAACTAAAATAAAAAGTCTAGACTATGATAATAATAAATTAACGCGATACCAGTTTGTCAAGGAAGTTTCTTATAACTTTATCTGAATGAATAATAAATAGTAAAAGAATAATTTGAAAATATAAAGATACACCTAAATAAAATGTGTGAATAATCAAATTGTAATTTAATATAATTTCTACTTATTTCTTAAAATTAATTTAAATTAATAAAAAACAACGTACTTTTAAGTTTTAACTATAGACCATTGATTACTATAATATGTCAAATAAAAACATAGTTATTGACGGCAGTCCTAAGTCTGTAAAAATGAGAAAGAAAATACTATTTTATATTAACTTTTTGGGACTTAATTGTAGGTACGGTTTATTCGGGGATTTCACTTATTCGAAAAAAAAAAGAAGAATGTTGCCGTGGTGTAAATCCTTCCTCCTACCTCAAATTACAAAATGAGAATAAGATTAGACAGTTAACACTTAAAATTTTTGGTATCAAATAGGTGCAGGGTCACACAGTTGTGATGCCACATATGAACACGGAACACATAGGTGTCAGAGTCAGATAATAAGACTGCGCGTGTGACAAACGACGTTCTTACAACATGACGCAGGTAATAATAGAATGGTATATTAATACAATTATTCACCAACAGAAGTTGTTCAAAACATTTTGATTTTTTTTGTAAATATTTAGTTCACCATTTTCGTAAATTTTCAATCCTAGTTCTCAAATTCGATTGACACTTTTTCCCTCGAAAACCTAAATACACATAAAATAAATGGACTGGTCCAGCCACAGGTCTAGCCAACCCCCTAGGTGGAAAATAATATCATATTTGAAACTTTTTTTTGTAAATATTTATCATATATACGAGAAAAACGTTATTTTTACGACGAGGGTAAACTTGACGGGTTAAAAAAAATGTATTATACATATCTATAGATGGTTAAATGAAATATCATTCGTTCATAAATCTTCAAATGTATTATTGTCAGTTATTTCTTTATCTAGTTGTATGTTAGCAGTTATATCACTGATGGAAATATGTTTATAAACTTATGTGACCGTCAATCTTGCTACTGTCGTGCTTATTCTATACATAATCGAGATCAAACATGTTTCAAAAAGAAAACACAATTAAGTACTATGGCCCGTAGGTACCTTGACCAAAATGGACTTATCATAATATAAGAGGCGTTTATACCATGGGTGGGTATGGGGGTCATATCCCCCCCCTGGAGACCAAATGTTGTACACAATACAACATGTCTATGATAATATGAATATAATATGTGTAATGTGTATAGACTATAGATACTGAATATAAATAGGTATTAAAATCTCTATATCCCTCCGTGAAAAAGTCCTAGATATGCTACTGCAGTATCATATTGCACTATCGTAATCATGAAGACGTTATATGATTGAACAATACATATAATAATAATCACATCATTAGAACGTTAGGATGAGCCATAATTATTGTAGTCGCATATCGTATTATCTACCTATTACATGAATTTTATTCGTCATGGTCATGTTTTGTATTTTAATGTAATTGAAAATATCAAGTATATACGTACTTAATTAGTTATTGAACCAACCTATGAGCCTAGTAAAAATGTATTTGATATTATAGGAGTCTGTTATAAGAAACTATTGAGCTATTAAAACCCTATTGTACTATAATATCATGTATCAACAAATGTGTTAGGAAATAAGAAAACAAATTCAATAGATTTTTACTTTTTAGATATATAATATTACGAAATAGCTATGGTCTATGGTGTATGACATCAATGACGATTTAATCAATGTAATTGGTTGAATTTGACAAAACAAACATAAATAAAATATTCAACAGCGCAGAAAAAAACAAAAAAAAAAAAATTAAGGAAAAATGGGAATTTTTACGCAAAATCGTTTTTGGTTTTTACTTCACTGTTGAAAAATACTGAGAATATCGAACTCCCCGAGGTTACTAACTAGATTCACTTTCCCATCGAACAAGATACTAAAGTTGAAATCGAAGCATTATTCCAAATACTTATCGTGTACATAGACACAAAAAAAAAATTTTAAAAACAACACACATCATTGTAAAATGAATACATTCATCACTCCGCTCAGAATCTAAAATTGAAGTCTGTAAATTCTATAGGTACATAAGGTTGAATATTTTTTAATAAAGTATAAATAGTTTAGTATTTAGCATTTTAGCATTAATATGTTTTCTGAATATTCCAATACCCAGCATATAATAGAAATTCATATCATTTTTACCTATCAAAATAATATATAAACATCATACTATATTATCATGCTATATCATCAATTTTCCCATTCACCAGTTTTCCACCAAAAATATAATATGCATACATTTAGGCTATAGGAACGTTTATTAGTGTTAGACTTAGAAAACCTTCTTCACATACATCGACATTTACACTATAGTGTTATATAATATAACAATAAACTACAAATAAGTAATTACAATACATGTTAATGTATAGGTAGGTACCTAATATACGTATAACATTATGTTTTCCTTATTACTGCACGCCCTTCACGCAGAATCTTGTAAGAATATTATAGGTATACTTTAAATTATCACTATTGATAATAGGTACATTGCGCACGCGGCTTAGCAGCTATTGATATACTTAAATTACAGGCATTTTCGATGACTTTAAATATATTATCACGACCCGTACGGACATAATAAAAAAGTCATTTCCAGTCGTCTATTGTTATTATTATTTTACGATATTATTACGATGCACGCTCACACAAATACAAATTATTACTGTTGCAGTTAGACCGCCCTGTCGGCCCTGTCTATCGGCGTTTGATATTAGTGTGTTAAGGTCGTCCCAGCAGTGCAGCAGATAAATGATATTATTATTTTAGGTGTACGCGGTGGTAGGGCGAAGAGTTCCTCGTTAGCATTTCCTTTGGTCGACCGCCGCCGCTGTCGTCGTCGATCGGTCGGCAGTTCGCGCGGAGTACACTCGCCGGTGAATGTGAATAAGGTTCCGTTTCCATTTTATTCGCCGGTCCCAGGTGTTATAAGATTTTGTTATATTACCATTGTCGTTCGTTTTGTAAGACCGCACATTCAATTTAATCGTCGAGTGACTGCAAAATATCACACGAAATATGTCTAGAAGAACCGATTTGGATCTGAGCGATGATCAGAGATTCGCTCTAATGAAGGTATGATATTATTTATATTATATTATATTTATTTCATAAGATAATACTCTCGAAAGGTGATATAGTGCAGCGTGTATTACAGCTATTAGTAGGACAATAATATTACAGATTTACAGCACGTGTACAATTTAAAATCAACTTTAGAAATTATATAAATATACATATATATATTATGTACCTAAAATGTGTGATAAATATTTTATTAATAAATATTAATCAAGTTTTATACTATATAAGATTATAAATTCATGTTAAATATAAATATTAGTAACTTGTATCATTTTTAATTTGTTAGCCCAATCGTAATATAAATCAAAATTAGAGATGTTATTACAGGACATTACCATTTGGTTTAGTGGGCTATATTCATTGAAATAATTTTACCTAAATAAGTGAAAAATAGTTGCAGGTAACAGGTATTATAAGAGTTTTGGGCTGTCAATTATATTGTTATTGATTCGTGGATAAATATTACATCTATTATCTATATACTATTATAGCCACTTTGACTCTAAAGTCTAAAGTCGGGATTTTATATTTTATGGCGACTATTAGGAAAAAAAACGTATTCAGGTCCAAGTCTATTTTGAAAAGGAACTTAAGTTGGATTTCAAGTAACCAAACCAAATACAAGTATAAATCTTATTAGGGCTACGTGTATGCCGATTAAATGGTTTATTATAACTGCGATAATAATGATATGTGTTTGAAAATATTGCATAGGTTAATATTTTAACAGCATTTTCAATATGTTTCGTTGGAAATATTGCAAAAATCATGGGCATATAAAATGCTGTAAAAATATCTATATTTTCCAATATTGTTGTGTGAGTAAGGACTTTGAATAATTGTTCTCCAATTTTATTTACACATATTATGATATATACGCTTTATATATTGTTTTATAATTATTATTTTTCTCCGTTTTTCTATCATAGGAATGCGTATTTTAACTCGTATAAACGACGGTTAAATATGATATCACAAAATACTTACCCGTACGGTGTATTTTAATATTTTGATTGAAATCACCTGTTGACTGGTGTACCTATTTATATATTACTAAATATTATTAGAGCGCCTGACAGGCAACAATTGTCGACCGTCATTATATTAAATGATATCGTAGTTCATTAACTCGTATTTTTCTTCTTTATGGTTTTTTTCTAGTCAGTTCCTACCAAAAATATTATGCATCATTACCCGAAATTTTATTTTATTATATCATTGTCCCAATATAATAAGATCAAAAAAATATTTATAATATTATGAGTGTGGATAAACGTATATGTTAATCTAATGATAGATTTATTTTTATTTTACAATTTCAAATCGTAAAAGTATATTTTTAATAATTTAATCGTTCATTATTAATTTTTTTAATGTAGGATTCGCGTTACTATAAATATTGGCATCCTTGCAAGTATATGAGTATATTACATATATTTTATGTATTTATGTAGTATGTACATTGTACATATTGTATACAAGGAAATACGGATTCGATTCATTTGATCCTTGTAAAGGTTAGGTTTGGTATAATAATGTTATCATAATGCATGCATACTGGTCGATGAATTATTAACAACACATATCTTTACTCGCCAATCGTACGTAGTATGAATGTGAATTTTGAGTAATTTATTAGAATAATTCTTGGTTTATATCCCCGATGCGAATAATTTTACATCGTTTTGATAAAATATGAATAATTATCAACGCTTATAAGTACCTGTGGTTAGATTTACTTAGGTAAATTACATAATGTTATATACGTAACAATTTCAAAAATAAAAATAATGTCAATCTTATATATATTTTAACAGTTCTACTTTACTTGTCAACTATAATATAAGGGCTCAGAAGTTATTAGAAGTTAAAATCGAAGATAAACTATGTATTTATAAATCTAGAATATGCATACAAATGTATTAAAAATTAACTATGAAAAAAACCATCGTTATATTTTAGTGACATAATAATAATGTATAATAAATAAAATTGTATTTATGATTATAAATAAATATGATACTAATTAAATATAAAAAATAATAATTACAAAAACAAATTATGCTTAATTGTTTATGCAAAATTAAATTATACAAATTCGTAAAAAAAATGTTAGTATATTAGTATTAAAAATAACTATAATTATTTTCCGGTTTATCGGACAAAAGTAGTTATAATAATAAACTTCGTCGTGAAGTAGGTATATCATAACAAAAACATAGCATAATTAAAAAGTTTTGTGAAAAAACCTAAAATACCAAATAAAATGCAAAACTGTTTGGTATTTAGTAGTATTAAAAAAAGTTAAAATAATGAATTATAGAAACAAATATTCTAATTTTACCGATAGTCTTATCGTCATATTTAAAATTCTTTTAATATACTTTTCAAAGTATAATGATATACCAATACAAAATTCTAAAGTCGCCTATTGGGTACTATTTGGGTAGATATATAATTTTTACAATAGCGTTTTGTAGTGTACACATTCGTTATAGTAAAAGTGTAAAGCCATTAAATAAGATATGTTATACCATCGGCGTTTATTTTATCGTACTGCAGATACGCGTATAATAATATTATTATTATTATTATTATTATTATAATAAATTGTGACCGAATACAAGTTTACAAGTTTCGTAACCGGGGCCGTTTTAATTAGCGTGCGCGCGCATATTTAGTCGTTGCGGTGCGTCTGGTTTCGTTTTTCTCGACACTAATGATGACGGACGCGAACGGCGTCAGCGGCTGCCACTGCAGCACACTCTCCGCTCACAAAACAGTCGATCTGCCACGAGGCGGTTTAACGAACCGCAAACCGAAAAACGAAAAGTCCGTGACCACCGCCGCGGCCACCTTACGCGATAATATTGCACCTTTAATAACAGTCATGACTAGGTATACACAATAATTCATAACGATTGCAGTGCGCGAACCGACACAACCTATGTATACATAATATTAAGTGTTTAGGTAGGTATCTATATAAAGTCAGGAAGGACTTGTTTTGCGGCGGGAACGGTTCCAATTAGAAAATAACAAGTCACACGAGTCGCAGTTAGGGCTGCCTTAACCACTGAAAGATGGCAGACCTGTAGGCAGGCCCAAGAAGCAAAAAATAAGTCTTCACCAAAACATTTCCGTAGACTATAAACACCATGTCTATACATATATACGCTATTACACCAATACTTATGAGTTATGAGTGTATGAGGTGAAAAGGAAGGTAGGTGTTGTGAAATGTAATAAATAGATCGTGTAGGTATATTATGCTAATTTTACAGCGACCAGAAGAATAATTCACTCGACCCGTAGCCCCATTCGTGGATACGCCATTTTAAGCCTACCGGGAAATTTTAAAAAGGGCCCCTACATAAAAAAAAAAAAAGCATCATTGGACATAAAGGAGTCATTGCGTCAAATGATAAAAAAAAAGGCCCCATCGCTCAAATACGTAGGGTGGCTCACCTGGAAATTCCCGGCTTCTCGATAGACCTATCCACCCATGGGGTAGTCCGTACTTGTACATGTAAAACAGGAGTAAACGGGTGAAACCCTGAGAGATGTATATTATGGAAAATGTGCACATTTTCGGAAAAAGACTCGAGCCCTTCAGAATAGTTTGCGGTTTCGTCGTATTTTAGTTTAACGCGTAGACGGGACCTCCGACCGGCGACAATATAGTTTTTGATTTTTGAGCCAAACTAACAAACGGGGGCCATCCTTTTGTACGAATTTGTACGCTACAAACATTCATTTACGGCTCTGAGATAAATAAGATTGACTTCGCTACGTCATAACCCCCGGATGAGCAATTTCGACCTTATTTTTATGTAATTATTAATTTATATACTTTGCGGTTCCGCGTCGTGAAGTTAAATTACCGTCTCATACAAACGAGTAAAAGATATTTCAAAATCGTATGAAATATACACACTTATAATTATGGGCGAAAAGTATACCAACTGTATAACATTCATTGTTTTCGTAATCTCGTCATTCGTCTTTTTTAAATTTTAATGCATTTATGATTAAATATAATTTAATACCACAATTTTATTAGTATAATAAATATTAATATTACCTGTGTTATTTTATCCATTTAAATCAAATGGTAAACGATTTTGGATTCCAGGGAAAAAAAATTATAAATACCTAATAAATGAACATGAAAAATCAAAAATGCATTACAATATTATGTATGGGTACATATTATTACTGCACTAGATCAGTCCAATTCTTGAATTTAATATTATTCTACGATTACATAAACAAGCGATTTTCTCTGTTACAAATATAATAATAATAATAGTATGGTTATATTATGTTATCGCATCATCTGTGTATGAAAATTGCCTATTCCGAAAGCCGTGTTAAAAAATGATCAGTACCTATAAATCAAAATTTAACTTAAACAAATACAATGTTTTGTAGATAATAGAAATTATATAAAATAATTTATTTTTAGTTCAAGGTGAATGTTGTGTGTATGTGTGAATGTATGTGCTCTTGATGTATTTATTATTTATTATAATTATTACTTATAATATTATGTATGTAGTATAAAGGTTTATTCTCGGCATTTTGAAAGTATTAATATTTTACAATTTAATGTTATAATATTGTGGAATATTGTAGTATGCAATAATAATTATTTCCTCCATAATGGAAATCTGAATAACCTGTTTACGAAATCTAGAAGTTAAAATCATAATATTATTAACAAATTGAAACCGGAATATATTGAAAAAAAAATTTTTCTCCACACATCCAACATTCAAAAATAAATAAATGCTCATCGTATTTGGTTGTTTGATGGAAATCGTTCACCACTATGTTTCTAATCCAAAACAGAATCATCTGTCGGAAAATTGTTATTTTTTCTTCTTACTTAATATTGTATTAATCGCAACGGCTATTGCATAAAAATCTATGCGATCTTCAGAATAACAAATAATAAAGATCAGGAAATCAAAATGTTGGCCTTGGAAATTATATCAATCATGAGTCCGTAGTCTGTTTAATGTTAATGCCATCGTTTGGTGACGAGTCACTGTTGCACATCATCTGCGGCTATGCGCTAAAAGAATCGCTTACAAAAATGACATGAAAATAAAGCGATTTAAATGAGATAAAAATACATGTAATAATAATTATATATTATAAACATTAAATTATATATTGTTGTTTTTTATATAACAAAATATAGGTATGTAAAAATTTTAATAATAATATTTTGGGACAAAATATATATATTTGGTATTTTTATAATACATTTTTTAATAAATCATAAAATATAAAGTCTTTTATTTTATTTAAACACTGCCTTTAATACGAATTTTTATTAATTTTTTCATTATGTATGATATATTGTTGTTTATTAAAAACGCCCAGTTAAAAAATACCCTACAGTACTTGTTTTTTTATTATAATAGTATGTTTAATTAGTCATTTTCGTTGAACAATTAATTGTACACAGCAATTTAAACAATGTATAACTGATTTAATTTTTTTTTTGTTTTATTTAACAATAGAAATAAAGTATATAATATTATGTTATTTTAACATGCTATATTTTTTTGCTTATTTAGAAGAAGATTTTGATATATATATAATACATCTGTTATTATCTCGTAAGTCATATATAAGCAGTGATTATTTCAACATTCTATCAACAACAGTTCACGTATTTATATCCACGACAAGCAACTCGTGGTTTACCTGTATTTATTGTCGTAGTCAAATTGAATTTTACTGTCTTGAAAGTATATTCATTGAACGTTGCAGATATTATGCATTATTGTCATTAACATTATACAACAGTGACAACACAGCACACTAGGTATACAAAATGTATAGTACCTATTGCCTTAAACAATACATCATTTTCTTAAACGGCACAGCAAATTGCCTTCATCTAGATCTTTGAAAAATTCTGAGTCTTCCGTTTTAGTGTACAAACTACATTGAATTTTTTTTTTTATATTGTTTTCCCGTGTACTTAATTTAATTTATTTTAAAAGTAATTTTGAGTAAACATTTGGATCGTTTGGTAGATAGCCAGGTATTATATTTAAAGTTAAATTTAATTATTTCTATCTATCTAATATATATGTATAATATATTATGTTGTACATCAAAACCTTAGTATCATTTATCATAACAATTATTATATACGTATTGTTATCGTAAGCCATGCATTGCGTGCGTTTTTGAATGATTATATTTTGCTGACTCAAATTGAAACATAAACATAGCTCCGCTAAAAAATACCTTCACACTTACTATATTGCAATAGCTGTTTGTTTGGAGGTTCTGTAGTTATCTTGATAAAAATGGTTCGTCATTGGGCATTTATGTTGTGCAAAAATGCGTACCTTACAATTACTTTTATCACTGCACATAATATATAGGTGTAGGACGTAGGTATACAGTCCTATATATTCAAATTCGTTCAATCTTTTGTCGATTTAGCACTTGCACCGCCACCAAAAACGGGTCAAGGTCATCTGTCTTTTTTTTTGTTATGGCACCCGTCAATTTTATAGTGAGATTTCAATAAAAAATTGAGTAATTATACTTAATTATTATTATTATTATTATTATTGTCATTATATACTCGGTATCGCCGCAGCTTGATGTTTGTGTGCGTTTAAGGCAACCACATAATAATATATCTATCAGAAGACGCGTGATGTTTATGTAGGTACAGCATGATGCTGGAGGGGCGGTTACCTAAATCACCGAATGATTTTCGAGAATGATTTACGACGTTGTCGATTGTGTAACAAGTCTCGTCTTTAAAAAAAAAAAAAAACAATCCATGTAACTTTCACCGCCTATAAGTTGGTCCACGCGTTGGCAACTGCGGCAGAGGTAGCCAACGGGAACTGCTATGGGTACACACACGCACACACACATTAGTCACTGCTTATGTTATCTTATTGCGTACGTTTTTTACTTTTTATAAACATTACTATCGAATATTATATAGCATTGACTAACGTACCTATAACAAGTTGTATATAACTGACGCGGCCGCACGTCGTCTCGAGAAAGATAATTATTTGGAAGGTGAAAACAAAATATGTGATCTTTTAAAAATTATTGACAAACTCTATATTATCTCAGTCAGTAGACGACGTCATGTACTTATGTAATCACATGCATTATAATATATATTATGCATTATAATTTAGTATAGGTAATCGTAATTAGGTATAATAATATTATACCTATAGTAATACCAATATACATGTCATATATTTTATGATTTTTATTTTTATTTTTATTTTTATTTTTACTCGGCCACTATTATCTACATGATGAGTGGATATCAATCTTCAAAAAATATAAACTTATTTTATCTTACTGATTTAATGTGCTTTTTATGGTTACCAGTGTACATATTTAATATAGTAAGTAGTTACCAATATTACAGTTTACAATATTTTAAAACAGTACAAACGAACTGAAATTGAGTTAAGAACACTACACTGCACTATCACTTAGAAAAGTTCAATGGAAATATTAATCTGCAGAGTAGATCAAAATTGATATAGGTTTAAACTATAATATATACCTGGTAATAAAGTATACAAAATAAAACAATAATGAGCTATAAATTTACACAATAAACCTTATAGTATTCCTTAACTAATAACTAATTAATTTATAGGTATAATGTGCTCGTAATATAATATGTGTCATTGTTCACGGTGTATTTTGTAATCCTCGTGTAAATCAATAACTGTAAATCATTGCCACTGCTACTGAAGTATTAAAAAAAAAACAATAATATTAAAAAATGTTAATAATAAATTGTTGTACATTTTAGAAATGTCTATTATATAAAATGTATAATTTTTTAATATCTTTAAGCAACTAAAATTTTTACAATTATTTAATGCATGGGTTTGTTATATTTAATATACGTATTGTATTGTATTTCACTTAGGTTATAAAATATTATAATAATTTTTGTTTTTATTTTCAATTAATACTTGAACATTTTTACGTACACATTCGTGATTTCATACCGGAATCTGTTTTAGGCGTTGAACATTTTTTACTTGATATAATACAGTGGACATCATTTTGTATCAATACTGAAAGTCTGAGAGTAAACTGAAAACAATTCTTACTAACATAACTTTCAGTTGATATTAATTATGATTTATAAACAGCCCCAGAAATTAGTTTCCGTGTGCTTGACTTCGTATATTATATCATGTTTAGCACCATATATAGTAATAACGTAATTCATTAAAAATAATGTTACCTATATATATGAGATGAATATATTAAGTAAAATGTTAAAAAAATGTATACATTATAATATACGAGTGGTATCGCCCTATATAAATAGCCTAAATAGCCTCGTATGTAAAAAAATTGCTTAAAAATATATACCTAATACAAATTGATTCAAAGCAAACATTATATTATATAATAAAATTCTATTCGTATCGCCCTATATAAATAGCCTAAAATACTAAAGGTATGCTACTATATCTGCAGTAGATGAATCGCATACACACAACACCTTATATTTAACACTACCTATAATACCTATCACTATATTATATTTTTCCACGGTGAAACTAATTCCGAGTTTCATACCTAACCAAACGGCTTATTTAGTGATTCCTAAAATTTAACGGATCAATTATGTGCCTCTAAATCGTGTTTAAGTCTTTAATGGGCAATTAGATTATTATTGATTCTTTAAATGTTTGATGATTGCTTATTTAATCCGCAGAGATAGTCATATTATGGGCCGTAAACAGAACTGTGATTTAAATGTACTAAAAATAAAATACACACCATGGCGTCATGTACTAATAGATTATAATATTATGTAGGTACCTGTATTTTAAATATTATATAAAAGAGGTATCATGCGGTAGGTTAATAAAATTGTAAGGTTCAAGCCAATATATTGTGTGTAGGTATATGATATACAATTATAACTACAATATCATAATATACGGTAACAATAATATTTCATTCGCGTTGTTTCAGTTGCGAAGAAGCGTTGCAGACTTGAAATTGGATGATAAATACGACGACTGCTTTTTACTCAGATGGCTCGAAGGTAATCGTTTTACTTTTCAAATGATTTATAAAACACAAGCGTGCATTTTATAAGTTCGGTACTTCGTATTCTTATATTTTACGATTAAGATAGTGCACAGGCCTATTTTGAAATAATTAGCAAACGATAATCGTTGCGGTTTTTAAAGTGAATGGACGTATTTTATAATATACGTATAAGTTCGCTGACTTGAGTGAAACGTGCAATAATAACAATAATAAAACGTGCAATTTAGTGGGAGCAAAAAAATTTGGTTTCATCGGTGAATTATGTAAAGCCTTTTAAAGTTATCCATATTGCGCATTATCAATAGGGATATATTAATTGTTGTCTATATAACTATACGGCACCATTCTTCAGGGTTCCGTGCTCGTTAAAATCTGACTACCAGCTATGACAGTATTTTATCCGCACTTTCCATTTCTATATTTATACGTACAGTGAGCCCCTGGACAATCACAGAATCATCAAAACTCAAAAGTGTCCGTTATAGATAGGTAGGTGTCCCATATATAGACAGACACCAAAACAACTTTTTTTGTTCGAGAGAGCTGTCCGCTATTAAGGTGTCCGTTAACACAGGTTTCACTGTACAAAAATACTAATATACGAATATAATAATATATTATTTAAAGGGTATTACAAAAATATCTAACAAAAAAAAAATAAATGCTAGTTAAACGTGTGACAAAAATTTTAAAATTAAATGGATGATAAATTATTTAAGAAATATACTCATGCCAGGAAATTCCGAATAACAATATTTTGAAAAATTTCATCACGTATTAAATTAGTATACTCCAAAAAAATATTTATCTATATAATATATTGAAAAATTAATCTACAATGCTGTTTTGAATTTTCCAAAAAAATTTGAATCAAATTTTTAAACTTAATTTTCAGTTTCAAGAAATAAAAATGAACAAATCTATACTATAAATATAGCTCGAGGGTTTAGAAACAAAATAAAACAAAACAATTTTAAAATATTGATAATAACAAAAGTTACTGCATTAGTCAGTTTTTTCTGTTACTCTTTGTATGTATATATATATTATAAACATATACAGGTACAGTACATTTAACGAATCACTAAGTTCTTCCCTATTAATTTAAATTGATAATCTTTCAAACAAAGCAAAACAATAAGGTGCTGGGTGAACGACATTTTTATTGACATCACTACATTACCTTCATGTAACCTTTCGTGGTTAAATATTTAATTGAACCAAAAATCGTTCTGATGTCTGTGTTTGGTGCCGATTATTATAAGCAGGTGCGTCCAACCAATGATAAACAATAGACGTGGTAAAGTTAAGCATCACTATATCATTGCCGGAACGCATAAATATTAAATTATACGTTGCTTATTATCGAACTTCCGTCTATGATGACCAAATATCTGGTAAACAATACTGACCTACTTCACAAGATAATAATTTATATATTCTAATAGTCAAATCAACAAAATATCTGATAAATAAATTAAATACGTATAATAACGCGGAAGTTTGTAAAGAGGACTCTGGACGTTGAGAGGACCCAGAAAGGTACAAATACCTGCAAAGTATATGTAACACAACGAAAATCACAAACGTCGATTTTATGTACGAATAGACTTTAAAATAGGTAGCCAAAAGTTTGACTTTGATGCATTTTTATTTCATAGTTGTTAACAATATTCTAAAAATATAAATGCACATTGCAACTTATTTATAAGTTGGCATACGCAGATATCTCAACGACTCAATGGTCAGACATCTGACATTTATTGATTTCATATTTAACAGACTTTTGCAAATAGTTTTCACTAATCAATTTATCAAAAACATAAAAACAACTAAATTAAATAGATTGTTAAATTTGTATTTAAATATTATTATATTTATTTGATTTTGTATTTTACAGCTCGAAATTTCGATCCAAAACTAGCAGAAGAGATGTTGAGAACAGTGAGTAGTGTACTTTTAATACAATAACGATTCAGAAATGCTAATCATAAACACCCAATCAAGAGCGACTGAGTGAGACTTAGCTGTCTGGTGTTTATATTCAAATAAAAAAGAAATAATAACAATAATTTTATCAAATTGAGTAAATTTTCAAAATATTCAGAATACTAAATTGTGTGTAGGTATATGACTATTGACTCAATATTACGTACTGTATAATATATATATAGTATCACAAATATTTTATGAATACTGATGTCTTGTTATTTGAATTCAATATCATATTCTGATTGTAATTATGTTTCCATAATTTGAATAAATTCGTTGAACATTAAACAAAATGTTTTGCCTAAGTACCTATATATAATATGGTGTATGGTGTATATTATATTGTAGTCAATGAAATGGCGAGAAGAGTGGTCGATCAACAAAGACGACGGCTGGCAACCACCCCAAGTGCTAGTCGATTACATGCCGAGCGGTATCAGCGGCTATGACAAGGAGGGATCGCCCGTAGTCGTGATTCCATTCGCCGGGTTTGACGTGTGTGGCCTGCTTAAGTCAGTCCCGCCGAAGGACATGGTCAGGTTCTTGGCACAAAAGCTTGACTCGTACTTAGAAGTAGCCAGGCAATCGTCGCTGAAGCACGGGCCAAAAGCGTCGCAGGTGTGCTGCATCGTCGACCTGACCGACTTCAACCTTAGACAATTCACGTGGAGACCAGGTATAGAGAGGACCCTTATACCAGTATTCCACCATATTATTTATTTATTTATTAAAGTGCGGAGCATAGTTGATATTATAACATATTCACTCTTATTAATAGCGATTAAAATTTAAGTTTAAACCAAAAAAAAAGGAAAAAAACCGTTGATTCAATATTGAATATTTTTATAAGTAGGTTTTATGTAAATGGTCGTTATCCCAAAAAGTCACAATTTTAAAAAAGTGTGAAATATTATATTTTTTACCAAAACGTATTTATAAGTGTATTCAAAATCAAATCACCAACTCCGACGTTTCTGTAGTTTAATAGTTTAATATTCAAATACGATCAACACAGTGGACTCTTCGTAACCAACTCGTCGGGGTTTGAATTATAGAGAATTTTGAAATGTATGAAAAACATTGAAACATATAATTATATATATTACCTATAAGACAGTGATATTATTAAAAAAAATACAATAACAGTATATAACAGTTTAAGGGTATTATTTTTAAGTTGTGTCAACAAAAGTTGACTGTGTATTTGTCATCACTTAATTAATTAGAATACTATATTATTAATACGATTATAAACTTCCTTAAATCTGCAGGCACAGCACGTGTCCCTTCCTCACTGCAATATATTTTTATTATTGGTTATTTAGATTTTAATAACTAACATGAACATTATAATAACAGTATCTAGGTCAACTATTATATATTATCATCTTGACCATGGCCGTAAAATTTTCGCCCAGCTACTGTTTTAAAATGTTTAAACAATAAAGAGTCGAGTTTAAATCAATTTCTTATCAATCCAGTAAAATGTCTTAAAAGGTAGGTATTTGCTTCCTACAACTCCAAAAATAGATGAACGGGAACTCAAAAACTTAAGTAATTTGGTTTCCTTATTCTAATAAAAAGTTTTATTAAATTAAGACATTTTAACTTTGCTGTCTTACTGGTTACCTTCTAAACTTTTAAAGTATACAATAGTACCTACATAAGTACATTTGATGATATTAAACTAGCTTATGGTTTTTATAAAGCCGATTTAAATTAAATTGCAAATACATACATTCATAGAAGTATTTGAGCTATCGTAAATGAAATTGAAGACAGAAGTACAATGCCAGCCAAGCCGCTGGATGCATTAATATAATGTTGGCCTGGAGATATATTTTCTGATAATAAAATATTATATAAAAATACATTACATTTTACTTGTGACAAACTGACAACAGCTTCAGCTGTAAGAAGCTTCTCTAGCCTAAAAATAGACAAAACATATTTGAGCAATTCTCTTGGAGGAAATCGATTAAATTGCCACTACTTAAAATGTTTAAGGGACATTAAAATAAATATTTATTGACCTCTAAAAAAGTAAGGCGTTTAGATTTAAATATTAACTTGATTATTATTATTATTATATCATCATCATGACTTATTCAATTTAGTTCTAATTTCTGGTGCTATGTTGTTTATTTGGTTTTAACTAATTAAATAATTTTGATTATTATTTTATACTCAAAAATTAATTTGTATTACTTACTTAAACATGTGTTTTATTATTCTAAAAATTAATTCTCCCCTCCACCCAAATACATTTCTACCAATGGTACTGTATTGAAAAAATAGGTACCTATGTCATTTACTTTTTACTATTTTTATATGGTTATAACTTTAAATATTTAAATCATCATACTGTTCATTATTCTTGTGTACAACTAAACCTTCTTCATTTCAGAACATCATAATACAATTTTAATATTATGTACAAAGTAATTTATTGTACAAGTCACTTTGTTTAAACAACAACACAACAATTAATGTCATAATTAAAAGTCAGCATTTTCTCAAGTGTACGACTAAGATTTATGATCGTGATGTTTTTGTTGTTTTACTTTACTCTTGATGAATAAGATATATTTTATATTAAAGTTTAACATGTCAAACCATGTTAATATTTTTAGAATGACATTTTCCAACTAAAACCTACCTCATAAACATTAAACACCACATGACCACATATGCAATAATCATGTCACGGTAAACTTTTGGGTAACTATTTAAGTGTCAAAGAGTAGCTGTTATTGAGCGATAGTTATCGATACAGTTGTTCGTTTTACGATCGTCTAGGACAATATAATACAATATTATTGAAACCTATTAAGTTTTATAATATCGTTAAAAAATATACATAGGTACGTCATCTTGACTATATTATATTATTCTGATCTGTTTCTATTTCTGTGTTAAGTCATTAAAATTCTTCTCTCTGACGGCTGACATGGATCACTCGATGGTGTATGATAATTACATCACCGTTTTGAGATACACAATTCATAATTGTATATAATATAAGGCAATACTAATTATGTTTATTTCTGTGAACAAAAATGTGACATTGGCAATAATTTGTTTGTTATAATATATAGCGGCCGAGATGACAATCAACTTGTTACAAATGTACGAGGCTAATTACCCAGAAATATTGAAGGCATGTCACGCGATTAATGGTGTGTATAATTGTCTATATATATATATTATATATCATTTGTCTAACCATGAATTACTTCCCGAAAAAAAAAACAAGCATATAGACTATATATCTAGTTAAGTTATATATATATATATATTTTACGGTTTACAGCTCCCAAAGTGTTCACTTTTGCGTTCAACATACTTAAAAACATACTTACTGGAAACACAATGAGCAAGTTTATAATATATAAGGCTGACCCGAGCAAGTGGAAGCCTGCATTGGCCAGATCCATCGACAGCGACCAGTATCCAGCGTTTTTGGGCGGCGATCAGAGGGATCCTGATGGCGACCCCAGATGCATCACCAAGGCAAGTCGAAGCACGTCGAAAAAATATTTTGATTTCGCGTTTCTCTAAATCCTACCAAAATCGAGTTGCGTATAGACATGCACAGCTGCGTATCTCCTAGCCGGTATAACCTACCTACGCCATTGATCCTTCACACCCAAACCTAACCTAACCGACAACTTTCAAGGCTCACGAGTAGAAAATGATTATCCGATATTTTGTTTCTAATTAACTTCAAGCAGTTTTTATAGCGCGCAGTGCAATGAATTTTTTTTAAAAAAATTTTATCACTTTTTATGAACATCACCATAAAAAAAATCTAACAACGTATAATAATATAATAGCTTAATACACGTTTCATAAACGTTCAGGAGTCGTCTATCTGACTCGCACGTCGCACGTCATCCAAACGGATCATAATATTTACGTATATTATGGTATATCATGCATGACCGTAAAATATGTATATGCGCGTTGTGTATTCCGCCTCCGCTGTCGTTTGTTCGATCCTTTTACTTACGCTACTGGCGTAGGATATTCGCGCAAGTAACTATCGTTAAAAATACGAAGAGCGTATAGTGTTTCACAAGAGCGATCGCCCGTCATTGTAAGCATAACATCATGTTAACTTGGATGGTATACCTATCTATTATAGTTATTACTTATTAGTTATTACCTATATAGATACTATTTCGCTCGTAAACTATCACACGTGCGATTAAATTTCATATTATTATAATATCACGGGTGTAATAACATAATACGTAGGCGATTATATATTATACAATATACCATAGCAGTTAATATAATATGGTATAAGTACTAGTAATGCACAATATACCTACTTAATATAAAACACTCACCAGATATGAAAAACAACCGATAGGAAATTTTACAATATTAACATATTAAACGTAAATTTAATTAGGAGATAAAGAATATACCTACTCCTTTAAGTCTAAGCTTGTGGTAATGTGGTGGAGTAGAGTAATCAGGCAATCTTAAAAAATAAATTTAAGATAAAATTAAATTAAATATAATTACATACAAATTATTACTATTTACAAATATAACAATCACTCACATGATTAACTACAGATTTCAATGAGTAATCATGATTTCTGAAAAAAGCTTATAATTGACGATTTTTTTTTTAATAACAAGTCATAACTCATAGTGAATATTTTTCTTTGACATCATTGATAACTGATTAAAATAATTAGGACTTAAATATTCTACAAATAATTTCCCAAAAGATTAAAAATAATAAAAATCGTGAATTCACGTGTTTTTGTAATGATCTCAGAATTTTTGTATTCAAAACGGTTTCACTATATAATATATTATTATATTGAACGCGGTTTGTATCGTTTTACTTTTATCATAAACGGACCCCCTCGTGTCTCACCAACGCAGTATAGTGGCTAATTTTTAAGCTACATTTTTAAAGCCACGGCCCGCCACCTCGGAATTTCAAAACCAAACTTTAGCCATTTGCTCGTGCTTTGCTTATAAATTCGGATAATACCTAGACACTTTGTTAAGATGTTTTATTTTAGTTTAAGTCAGGAATTCCGAACGGGTATGAGTTTATAGCTACAAATATTTACGAGATGAATATTATAACATGTATAATGTAGTCTATATACGGTACCATTATAAGGTATAAAAATTGGTATCGTATTCGTATACTATACGAATCAAACATGGTTTAATATTCAACAATCATATAATATGATATATCGAATATCAATATTAATATACATTGTATTATTGTTTTTACATTCTATTTTTTTGTCATTAATTAATCTCAATGTATTATTATATTACTATAGATAAATCAAGGAGGAAAAGTTCCAAAAGAATTATATTCAAAAAATGACAAAAAGCTTACAAATTCTGATGACATGACCTTGGTAAACATAAAGAAAGGCGATAAACTATACTTGAAGTATACAGTCACTGTACCACACAGTTTTCTAAGGTAAATTGTACAATCTATTATTAATATAATTGTTTAATTCTTGAATTGACAAATATATCAAGTAAAAAGTTGAAAAATTCACTCATCAATGTCATTTAATATTTATAAAATTATAAATTATAGTAATGCATTCATCATTTATGAAATATAATGGTTTTTATAGAAAAATATAATTTAGCCAAATCAGAACTAAAAAATATACAGAAACGGAAGTTTGAATATAGTTGAATTAATTTTTTTTATAAATGTGTAACCTGTAATGTTGCACTTAAGGTGGCAGTTCAAAACCGAAGGACATGATATCAAATTTGGTATATTGGCAACAGATTCAGAAAATATACAAACAATAATTATGCCGATAAAGAAAGTCGCATGCCACGAGTTTGAAGAGATTGGAGTAATCAAATGCAAACATACCGGAGAATGTAATTTGTTTTTTCATTATTTATCTATATTATTATAATAATAATATATTGAACCTAAGTTATTTTTACACAAAACTCATTTATAATTATATAATATTTAGTATACAGCACGGTTAATGATTATACTTCGACAGTAAACATTCATAATTTCAAGGAGTATTTGTTTAAAGGATTTTTTGTAAAATTAAAGATAATTACAACCCTATAGTATATCTTCATGCAGGCCTTATTTTTCAATAAAATAACTTTTAGTTTTTAAATGGGAACCAATATTCTTAAATTTCTGAAGCAAAATACTTTTATATGACAGTTGTATAAAATATATCTGCATAAAATATATCGAATGTTTAATGAATAATTTTTATCATTTTATATTTTCTTGATTACGGTTTTAATTTTAGACTTTAATTATTCGATATCATATTATTTATACAAAAAAATGTTTGTAGTTAAGAGGATGTTACCCATGCATTTGTTGTTTCTGTCTTACACACGCATGACATAGCAAAATGTTGTTCACTAGTTTCAATAGTATGCTGTTAGTTTTGATACTAGAGGCAATTGACCTATTATCAAACTTTTAGGTAAGAACATTATCTGTGCTTAAGCGTTGGCTTTTATTCGATATTTTAATTTTCAAGCGAGATATGAGAATTTTTATTTTTTGGCATTTCACATACCCATATCTTGCTTGAAAATTAAAATATCGAATAAAAGCCAATGCTTAAGCACAGATAATGTTCTTACCTAAAAGTTTGATAATAGGTCAATTGCCTCTAGTATCAAAACTAACAGCATACTATTGAAACTAGTGAACAACATTTTGCTATGTCGTGCGTGTGTAAGACGGAAACAACAAATGCATGGGTAGCGTCCTCTAAGGATTAAATAGCGTATTTATTTCACGTTTTAGACCTAAAAGCCTGAAAAGATTACGCATACTTAAAATGATCATATTTTAATTATGTAAAAAGATTTGAGTTGATCGACCTTTTTTCTGGGTTATTGTGGAAATCGATTTTTGATATTTTTTTAAATCTTATTTGAGTTTCTACATTTTTTTTAATTTTTAGATTTACTTAAGTGTCTTTTTTAAGAATGTTAAACAGTTATTCTAAAATTGACTTCCACAATAACCTAAAAAACACAACAACAAGTACAAATATTTTTACAGAATTAAAATACGATCATTTTGAGTTGACGTATTTTTGTCAGGCTTATATAGGTCAACATTGATTGAAATTAGTTTCCTCGTCGGAACAAAATATTTTATTTCATCAAATGTAAAGACTTGTGCATGCGTGTGCGGGCCATAAATTGTTAGATATAAACCATAAACGTTTGATACCGGCGCGCAACGCGAGCTGCCAGCACCTATATAATATATATAATTCCTAAATAGACTTATAATGAATTCAAATGAATTGCAATATATTTATAATTTGGTATGTTTACTGTAATGAGTTTACACAATATACCTATACTGTACGATTATGCCCGAAGTTATCTATGGATTTAGTCGACACTTAGTAGTTAGTACTTAACGGCGCTACATCTAAAGTTTAGTTTCAGTGCAGTATTAGTGTATTTGTATCAGTGCTTTAGATATTGGTTATATTTTTATTATTCCAAGTTCTCATAAAAAAATGAATAACAAAGATTATAGATACAGGACGAAAAAACGTCGGTATTTAAGTAAAACAATTAAATCTAAAAAGCAAAAATTAAAAAATTTTATTAAAACAAAAGAAAACCCAATAAGTGATCACCAGGTAACTAAAATCTAAATGCCTATCGTTTACTCCTTAGAAACGGAGCACTTCCAATCCCCTTAATGATAAAATGTCTCGGCACATGCGCAGTATAAAATATAATTGTGGGGTCTCTTATCAACACTCAGATGGTCGGCTCTCTTTACAGCGTTATTCAATTATCGAATGTAGACGTTCGGTGGGGTGGTGGGTGTAGAGCACGGCTGTAGTTTAGCGATAACAGCCGTTCAATATCAAACCTAACCTCAAACTTTAAAGCGGCATTGAAATCCTCAATTTCGTTTTCCGTCAAATATCAAATGATTTTAATAATTATTAATTATAATTTATAATAATTTAACAAGTATTACTATATTATTAGTATTAAACTTGATAGTTAATGCTTCTATTTGTATTTCCTAATTTCTAATTTCTATTCGAATGAAGTAAATAGGTTATTTATCATTAAAATTGATTAATTTGTTTGACGAATTGAATTATTTTTTCGTCTTATAAGACTTAATTAAAAACCAATAATGTTTTCGAAGTCATTGATCAATTTGTGCAGACAAGGATTAGGTTCTACAAAAATTGTGCAAAACGTTTTGTGTAAGTTATTGGTGATTCTACAGAGAAAATATCCGTGTTTGTTTTGTATCATGCTCTCTGCTTAATTCATATTATGTAGTAAATAATTTGTCAAATTCTCAGATAATCTCGACACTTTTTCTAAATTATAAAATACAATATATACCAACAGACCATATTTAATAATTAAAGTACTTAAGTATGTTATTTAATAATTAGTAATTCTCTAACATATAATTGTACCTACTAAATAGTAATCAGATTTTACTAAATTTCACCAATTTTCATTTTTAGGTTTTAGGATTTGTGTTTATAAAAATATTTGTTTAAATTATCGATTACATGATATATCATAATTTCAATTGCTTAAAGTGCTGAAAGTACGCCCTGTTTTCCTTATGTTTATTTCTTCTGTTTTATACTGATTTTCTAAGTTCATAACAATATAGTAACACATAGTAGAGATATGTACATTTAATTAAACTAAATTATAACAAATTATAAATTATTAAACACTTGATTAACATACTTGTAGACAACTAAACTATAAATACTTTTTTATTTATGTTTTTATTAGGGTCCACCTGACTTTGATTCTAATAATATTGATAGCACATGATTAGTTAGTAATCTAAATTTAATTATTAACTACAATTTTATTATATTAATATTTTGAAAATTTCAATACTTATTAGCTTCATAAAGTTAATACATTTTTAACTTAAAATAATAAGTCTTTAATGACTACCTACCTATTAAAATAGAATTTAATGTAATTTTTTTTTTTCATCCAAGTTTTTATTTGATATACCATATTTTTATTTAGGTAAACGTAATTTGTATGAGCGTGCAGCCATAGGATTGGATAAATATGAGTTCTTCCGAGAAAAAATTGAAAATCAGTTTTCTGATTCAGATAAACTATTGTTTCGAGAGCGTATGAAGTCTTTTGCAGATCCTGAGTCTAGTAGTTTAATTTTTACTGAAGATTTAAAACAAATCGTACACATGGTAGGCGATAATGAAGCAGATTTAACGCTTGTAGAAAAAATGATGAAGAAGTAAGTATTATTTACTTAATTTATTTAAAATTCATACATTCCAACTAAAAATATAATAATTGCCTATAGATATAATAAGCAAAACCAAGGGTTAAGATTTGGAAATTTTACTTTTGGTCCAGTTGTGATGCGAATGTATTACCATCTCAATAAACCTGATATTGCGTTACAAGTAAAGATAAAATTGTATTATTATAAATACAAAAAATCATGATTTCAATTTTTTTTTAGCTGTTTAATGACCCAGAAATGGATGGTTTTTTCAATCATCTAAGTTCTTATCAAATACTCATGGACTTATTATTTATAAATGAAAAGTTTGATGAAATATTAGTTGTATATAAAACAATTCAAGATAGACAATTACAAATAGCCAAGTTTCCTAAAGGTGTAATGATGTTGGTTTTTGCTGCATGTTATAAATTGGTAAGATTTGTATTTGAATAACATAAATTTAAATAACATATTTTGGTATTCATTGAGTGCCTGACCTCTGTGATGAAATTTATTTTAATATGTGACCTATGAATAATATTATTTTATACTGCTTAAGATTTTTTTAGCTTATCCATTTCCAAAATGCTATTGTTTTATTTAGCTGAATCACTTAAATGTATGGTATTACATCTACATGATATTGACATCTGGTTTTTATTATTTGTATCGGTTCTTATTACTATAATTTACCCTATATTAATATGTTATTTATATTTAATTATGCTGTTTGCTGAAATAACTATATAAAATGAATAATGTAATATGTTACCATTTAGATTACAGATAGATCACATAACACATAATATGAATATCACAATTTAAAATTATTTTACTACATCATTATAGTTACTTAAATAAACCTGATTGTATAATATAATATTTGAATACCTTAAAGTGGTTTTATTTTAATGCCTATTCGTATATGTATTTTAAGTTCATAACAATAATGATTTAAATGGTTAAAAAAACAAATTTTTAATGATACATGTCATTTTATTTTAGAATACAACTGAAAGTTTTGAATATGCGTGTAAACTGTGGAGTGATCAACAAGAAGCTGGCCATAGTCCAATTAGAAAAACAATAACTTTTTTTGCTGCTAATGCAATAAACCAGAATAGTCCTCATATTGCTCTTGAAGTAATAACATCGGTCCGAAATCAAGCGTATGTGACGCTGCGTAATATAAAAGTGGTAGCATTGTGTGATTTGGGCCGAATTATCGATGCTTTGCCTCTTCTTAGAAGTGTATTGTCATTAGATCAACCAATGTCTGGTGGTCCTGCGGTAAAACAAACTTATTGTAGAGATGTCGTAAGTATATTCATTAGATCATTCAGTTTTTGATAAATTGTAATTACTTATATTTGCTTTTTATTATATATTTATATATCGATATTTTTATTAACATTTTTTACTTCCAAATATGAAATAAAAAAAAATTATCGGTACATTTTTTTGTAAATCACAAAATCGTCAAAGACAATAAAGTTGTGTAGCTTTTGTTAACATTATAGCTGCATAAAATTATTATATTATTTTTTTTACTTTTGAAAAGTTAGGTATGTGTCATAGTCGAAAATTAAAATTATTCGATATCAAGATAGAATATTATATTCTATGATATTGATATTTGTAAATATTTTACAGACTATTACGAGTATATAGGTCCATAGCAAGGGTTAAATGATCAGTACTTGTCAAAAAAAAAAATTAGTATTCATGAAAGTAAAAATCTTTTACCTTTGTTATGTAATATTATACTGGAAGTTATTAGGTACCAATTGATGATCATTGGTCATTATTCTTCTTGCTTGACTTGATCCCCCAGTATAGAATATAGTTAACTTAGTGGTGTGTTGTTGTATTACATACTTTGAATGTAATAATAAATCACATTCAAAAGGAAAATGTATATAAACATACTTATCAATATTTTTTGAAAAACATTTTAATAGTTTTCCTTAATGTTTATAGAGAAACTACCAGGAAAGAGTAAAAATATTTTTTTAATAGTACCTACCATTTGGACTTGAATTTCCAAACTCTTAAGTCGATCTTTTGAGTTCTTCCAAGCACTATAAAAGTTCTTAAAAAAAGATACTATGGAAACTTTATTAGTATATTTATTATTACATAATTCACAAATGATTATTATTATTATTATTATAGTTTATAATTAAATATTTAACAATAGGTAATTGGTTCTTTAGTAGGTTGTAAAATATTATTTGAAATTAATCCATACAATTTAACTGAGTGAAAATGCATTAAAAAATATAAAAATTATACATGTAATTTTAGTTATGTTTAAAAATAAATATAAAATTCAAATAAAAGTATATTTTTGTCTTTATGGTAAATTGCCAAAGTTAACCTATTACTTGTTATTCTCTTCTTTGTATAAAACCTATGACATGTTTACAATTTTGCTTAATATAGTGAATTAACAGGTTATATTTTAAATATTTCATCTACATTTGACTATAATGGTTTATTTAAAAGTTATGGTTTTTAATAGTATTCTAGATATTTACGTAGTTTTAAATTGTTTAATATTATTTGTTAAATGTATAACTTTGAATGTGATTTAAATAAAAAAATAAAAATAAATGTTTTACTGATAGGTTAAATATATAAATAAAATAAAAATATAAAATTCACTTTATTGAGTTGACCTTTTATTATATAAAAAATATAATAGTCAATTGAAATTAATTTAATTTCTAAATTTATGTATTTAAAAGAAACTCAAACAAGTTTTAATTTAATATACTAATAAATGTATGTATTTTAATAGATTTTAAAATATCGTAATAGCTATGAAATAAAACTGCTCAAATCTTAACTTTTTTATGATTCTATGGTTTTTATGGTAAGTTGTAATTAGTATGGATTTTAATTTTATGTTTATTCATTTTTACACTATAAAAAAAATTCAAATTCAAATTCTCTTTATAAAATATTTAGGGGGGGGGGGGGGGTATTAACTAATAAGTTGTTTTGTTTGCCAGTTAACCTATTGAGACCTCCATTTATTTGAAAAATAGTCAATAATTGTTATAATTTATGTTCGTACACTTTTGTTGTACCAATTTTTTTTTTTGAATTCATATTTGTTTAATAACGACCAATATTAATGTTATTAATAGGTTTTTATACTATTTTAGATAAATTTAGTGAAATCTGCAGCTGAAAAACATAATGATAAAGAAACATCATTGGAGCTGGATAGAATATTTGTCCAACTAGAAGAGTTAAATATGATTACTGAGACTGTAAGTTACAAAATGTTATTTTTACTTTCTCAAATAACTATGTATTTAATAATTATGACAATATTAATATTTTTTCTTCTCTAGACACTTGATTCGCTTCTATGTTCAGAGATTAAAATGATCGATAGAACAGATACCAACAATAGAGAATCAATAGTAGGGGCAAGCTATCAATCAGGTCGACCATATAAAAAACGAGAATTTAGACGTCCTGGTATTAGTGATTTGTTGTAACTTGAATTGCATTTATGTAAATCATAAACTTTTTGTAGATTAATAATGTATTGCTTATGTAATAATTTAAAAATAATAAAGTTTAGTTTTTTTTTATTGAAATATAAATTGTTGTACACTTTATAATTATATAATATGGACATGGACATTTAATTACATATAGTATAAATATTCATACAAAATTTGTAAAATAAAAAAAATTACAACATTCATTTGTTTCAAGTTGATACTAATAACTTTTACTATTGATCACTATAGTGTTTAAGTTATGTTTACAAAAAATGGAATTTAGCAGAAAAACACAGTTTAATTAACTAATAAGTAGGTCGGTGATTGCTTTTCAGTTTCTTATTATTAACAATTTTTATTGAGGGCTTATTTAAATATTATTTTAACAATATGACAAATTAAAAAAATATAAATTAGTAAAAATAGTTGATGAATTATTCGGTAGCATCAGTTTTGCTGACTGGGTATGGATCAGGAACTACGTTGTGTCCACTATCAATAATTACAATATTCTCAACTGGTTTGTCTCTGGAATCAGTTTCTGCTGCTTCTGCCGCTCTAATTGTTTTCTGAAAGTAATTAAATCAATTATAACTAAATATCTATTCAAAATATTTTAATTATTTCTATATTTACCATTCCTTTGATAATTTTTCCAAATACAACATGGCGACCGTCCAACCAGGAAGTTTGTTTAGTGGTAATAAAAAATTGAGATCCATTGGTGTCTTTTCCAGCATTGGCCATAGACAACCAGCCAGCACCATAATGCTTCAGCTTAAAGTTTTCATCTGCAAACTTTTCTCCGAAGATACTACGGCCACCAGTACCATCACCTTTTGTAAAATCACCTCCTTGGATCATGAAGTCTTTGATAACTCTGTGAAATTTACTGCCCTTGTAACCTTCACCTTCTGGGTTCTTGGCTAACTCAATAAAATTCTTTGCCGTCTTAGGTACGGTTGCACCGAACACGCCGATTTCCACACGTTGAGGTTCACTTGATCCTATTTTGATGTCGAACCACACCTATCAAAAGAAAAACGTTCATAATTATCGAGTGCTTTGTGTACACGAGTTCGTTGACGTGTCCAATTCAACTTACGATGTCAGTGACCTTAGGTCCTTTCTTCTGTGGGTCCTCCGACGCTTGGCTGTACATCACCGCGAAAATTGTGAAAACCGTTAACGGTAGTATAGCCCATTTCAAGAACGTCATGATTTTATACGTAGATATCATACAAATTTTACTAAATATATATTAGGTATTACAACTTAATATTAAATAAGCACGAGAGAAACACGACGACTAAGTTAGTCGGACTACTCGGACTAACCAGTAACTATAATACTATGGAACAAGAACGGTCAATGGTGGGAAGTGAAGACGTGTAGATGAAGAGAAAAAAACACAATGTACCAACGATAAAAATGTAAAAATCTTTATCAGTGTGCTCGCACTATCGGGAAAATAATCGATAGTTTTTTAATTTTAGAAAACAATTCGTTCGAGTGTTAATTACATTTAAATTTTAATCTAATGTCGAAATAATTATTTCGTTTCAATCATATTATTTATATGTATAGAAATAAAATAAAAAAATCGCCGTTTATTAATCGTTCCGTGGAATTTTAAGTATAGTTTTTCGGCTTATCGTCTTATGGTCAGTGAGTGAAACGAAAATCGATAAATTTTTTTTTTGTATTTTTTGCACCGTAATAAAAAATAACAGGTTTTTGACGTATGAAAAGAACTAGAAGGTCACTTTAATAATTCAATATAATATTATATATTATATTAATTTTGATTACCAAGTTCTGTTGTAGTTACTATAGTTGTAGATATTATGGTAGTCAGATACTGCGATAAATACAGGTCATATTCATTTAAATTACATGATAAATATTATTTCGTATTTTTGATAATTGCTTGAAAATATGTAACAGCTAGAAATAAAGAATTTAATTATCTACCTAGTCAAATTTACAACACAACATTGAAATAAGAAATAATTATTATTTATTATAGGAATTAATTAAAAAATTATGAAAAATATTGATATGGCAGTAAACATCTGAGTCACAAATGTCATATTGTAAAATATTATTATATTAATGACAGTACAAAAAAATCAACACAGATAGCAGGCCAGTTTGCTCATTCATTGAAATAAAATTATTATTTTAGTGCCTATTATATTTTATTATATAATATATAAATCTATTCATATTATGAATTGTCGGAAATTAATATTTTGTTTCAACCCTTTTTCATTATTTCTTTTAGTAGCCTTCTTGAAATAGATAGTAAATAATAATAACACAAGCACATTTTATTTTAAGTACCTACCTACATCGTTTTAACTTACCTATTTAAATTTAGTGGTCAGTGGATAATACTAAAACCATTGATTAAGAGGACGTGGCACCCACTTGATGTGTTGTATCCTTCTTACAAGTGCGTAATAACACATTTTACGCTAAGCAGATCACGTTTAGCTCAGTTGGTTTAAAAATTAGAGTGAATTGACCTCTCATGAAATTTGAAGGTAAGACTAATATCTAGGCAAACTCAAGGGCTTTATATTATATTTCAATTTTGAAGTGAGTTATGAGTATTTTAAAATTGTAAATTGTTTGTACATCTTACATGTCAATAATAAGGTCCAAAGTCCAAACTTCCAGGGTTTTGCGTTCCGCAATTACGAACGTCGGGTGTACATTTTTATTTTTTATTTGAAATAGATTTTTCCGGATTTTTTTGTTTAATATTTATTAATTTTTCATTAATAGGTAATAGAAGAATCTGTCGAAACTGTTGGAAATGGTTTCACAACCACAAATCATAACATCATGTGGCAGTGGAAACTAGTGTGTTATAATGATTAAATACAGCATAAAATATAATTGTTGATTACATTTTATTTTTGTTATGAATAATTTCTTTATTGTTATTATAAGTTTTGTGTTATTTTTACCGACAATTTATATATTTTGTAAAATGAAAAAAATGCGTACTTATATTATGCTACGGCCTACGAGTTTCTTAGATAAAACTAGTAAAATTAATGTCCAGGGCTAAAAATTACGACTATCTGACTAGATAGGTATCCATATAGCTTGGACATAGAGTAGGTAAATCAGAAATTTTGGTTTTGTGTATCAGTCAACTAGAATAGATTATGCCTGATAGTTTGTTTTGTTTCTTTGTTATTTATTTATATGATAGTATATTATTTTTTTTTATTAAAGAATCTTGAATCTAGACTATATACTTACATTATAACAAATACAAATAGTCTTAGGTATTTTAATAAAAATTGACTCCTATTGCATATTGAATTTTATAAAGGAATCAATTTAATTTATTAAATCTTGTTCGAGTAGGTATACTGTAATATTGTGGTACTCTGGTCGTAGTGTTACTTAGAAATTTCGGTTTGGCGGATAACAATACTAATAAGTCAACCAGAATACTTGATGCCTGATAATTTGCTTTGTACATTAAAAAAAAAAAATATAATTTTTAGTTTATACCTAAACTGCTGGAGTGCTGGACGATTTGCCTTAAATTGGTTATATGTAATTTGTCAAAGGAGTAACCATTAAACCAGGTGAACTACCTTTCCATGTCATATCATTGTTTTTAATTACAAAAAGAATATCAAAAATATACATTTGTTTTTAAAATATTTATAGCAACTGAAGGTGAACTAAATTTAAGAGATGTTGAAGTTCAAGAGGTGTCACCTAGCTTCTATAAAATATAATTAGCTGCTAATTTTTAAAAAGCAAAATAAAGATCGCTCTGTTTAAAATCTTTTAAGTAGGATCTTGGCAGTACAGTAGGAATCTAGGGTACCTCGTGACTCATTCACCGTAATGTATGTTTTCAAATAAAATTCAATGGTAAATAATTTCTTAAGAAAAACGATTCTGATCGGAGACGGTCAGTCAATTGTCATCTAAATATATTAATTTATAGTAATTTATTTTACTATTTATAGTTATATAGTATAAAATATAAATAGACAATAGCATACAATTAATCTAAATTTTTTGAAAATGTCATTGTGTATACCTATAAAATATAATAATTAGTAATTACTATAATTAGTATAAAAGTTTCATATAACCCCCACAAAAAATATTAATTTTGAATTAATACAAATAACTAAAATCGAATGTTGTCAAAATGTCAACTCTAGATGTCTATAAAAAAATATACTCATATGTCTATATTGTATGGATCAAAATATTTTTAAAATTTTATCGTAATAATAAAAATCTAATATTAACATTTGTTGGAAACTTCAATTAATATCTGAGATTGGTTTATGAGTTACAATAAAATGATTTTGTCAAAAACGGGTTATTCGTAAAAATTTCATTTTTATTGACCTCTCAAAAGTATCAACTAGATCCAACTTGCTATCAGAAATTACCCTCAAAGTAATTTTTTTCTACCATATATAACTACTACATCATTGTAAAATCTATATATTCATCACTTCCCTCGATAGATAATATATAACATACTGATATAAAATATTGGTATAAATAGTACGATAGATAATAAAAATAGTCATAGTTTATTATAAAATGTTATTGAATTTAATTTATTAAAAAAATACGATAATGATATTAGTTAATTTTTAAATTTTTTTAAATTTATTATTATTAATATATTCATAATATCTTTATATAAGTAATAATAAAGTTATAATTTATAATAAAAATAAACAATAATATAAATCGTAGTTCACATTGCCCTGTCAGGACCACATTGACCGGGCAAAGTGTACATTGCCCGGTATTCCACATTGCCCGTAACGGCGTAACATAACAAAAAACGATTCTGAGCGAAGACAGTCTGTCAGCTTATATAATATTACTTAATATATTTGATGATATTATTGTGATTAAAAATATTAATTTTTTTACTATTAGGCATTATCAAAACAGTAGGATAAATTAACATTTGAAAATGTCATTATGTGTATAAAATATTATAATATACCTACTCCAAAAGTTTCATTTACCCCTGAATATTACTTTTAAATTACAACAAAATAACTAAAATCGTTTTTATTGGTTTTAATATGTAATTTCGTCCAAATTTGAACTTAAAATGTCTGTAAAAAATAATTATATAAAAATATTTATTGTGTGAACTATTTATGAGAATCGTTGTTTGAAATTTTCAATCCTTAGCGATAAAAATTGAGCATTTTATAATTTTTATCTACAAAATAATTTGAACATTTTCAATATTTTGATGAATTTTATCAAAATCTGAACTTTAAATACTTATAAAAAAAAAATCGTGCCTATGGAACTCATTACTCAATTGCTCATATTTCTCAATTACTATTAACTATACTTATGAGGAACCTTGTATTAAATTTTCAAGCTTTTTGACACAACAAATAAAATTGCATTCACATTTTTAGAACAAAAAACTAAAAATTGAAAATATCTATAAATATTAAACAAAATTGTATCATGTATGAGAAAATATAAATAAACATTTAAAGATAAGTTCAAGTACACACGGTTATTAGTTTTTGAATAACGATAAAATAAAAAATTTGTTTTATGAAAATTTGTTAATTTACGGGTGAATATCCAATGTCAAGCTTCAAAAGATCGTAAAAAATTAATTTGACTTTCCATAAAATGTAGGAAAACTTAAGGGGAATCTTGTATTACATTTTCAAAACTTAGATATAAATAGAACATTTTTTATGAATTTCTAACTCGAAATAATTTGTCAATTTTCGTTATTTTGACGAATTTTGTCAACATTTTAACTTCAGACGCCAATAACAAATTATCGTGGGTTTATGATCAATTTTTTTTTTAATTTTAACTGTAACAACTGATGAGGAACGTTTTATTGCACTCCCAAGTTTTTTGACAAAGCGAAAAATTTTGTGTCATGTCCATAATCTGTTCATGTCTATATATAGGTACTAAGATAGTTATTAATCAAACGACAATCCATCAATTTTAATATTTGGCAAAACTTATTTCATTTCGAATAGCTTTTTCAAAATCATCGGAATTTGAATTTTTATATTTTCAAAGCATTCATTTTTAATCAGATCATTATGTAGGTAATAATAATAAACCACAATAATACAATATTATCGATTATGTTAAATTTCATAACATGTTATTATAAATTATATTTTTCTAAAACAAATTTATGATTAGTTGTGGTATTTACATTTAACATAAACTTAAATTGTATCTACAACATTTCTGGGTGGAATTCACACTTACCTATTCATTGTATTTCCCAAAACGAGTCGACAATAGTTGTAAGGTAATTTATTTTGACCAACGCAATTATTTCGCTCGTAGAATCTAAATATGGTACGACCTTATAACAAATGCATTTTTAGAATATTTGATCAGTAGATACATAACCCCATTCTGGATTAATATTCAATATCCATACATATCTTGGCGACTGGCATAGTCTGAGTTATATAATATTAGGTACCTAATACCATTGATTTTATAATATATATAGTATATTATAAAATCAATGCTAATACCTATAATATCTATACGTTTTGTTGTAACTCATTTTGCATCAATGCCAAATGACTTAATTTTACAATACGAAATTCAATGTAGGTATTATCTGGACAATTTAATAATACGGTCACCTGCAAAACTTGATAGGTGGGACATTTGATTGTCATCGGTCCGTATATAAGCGCAAGTCCGTCTCGATCCAAATATCATTCGTACAACAACAGCTTGAAAAGCAATATTGACTTCCTTCAACTCATCAACCTACCAGACCGAACAAAAACCAAAAATGAACTCCATCATGAAAATCGTAAGTACAAGTATTTAACAGCTGTAATTATTTATTTATAATCCTGAATCATTCAGATATTAAAACACTATTGATTTGATGACCATTAAAGTTTGCAAATTCGTTTTTTGAAGTAATTATTTTTTAAGACATGTTTGCGTTATAAATTTAATATTAAATCCAAAGGAAGTTTGCTAAATAACTTACATATCACAATTCATTTTTATTAAGAAATTAATACTAAATATTGGTTAAGAAGCTTGTTTATTTGTTACATTTTTACACATTTTGAGAATTGAAATCATTTCTTATATTATTTTCAAAGGAAAAAATGTATTTACTGTGAGAGGTGTTTCTCAAAAACATTAATTTGTACCTAGCAACTAAATAATCAATTTAAAGGAACACCTTTTAAAATTTCAAGAGCGTTAAATTATGCCGAAAAAATAATAACAATATTGATGACTTTAGAGTAAAGCATGATGTATTTTCGTGGGCTTGCGGCCTATCTTTCGTTCCTCATGACAAACTCGAGTATAATTAATTTTTTTGAATTGTGATCATCACAAAATAGTAGCGATCCACTCGATCATCACACGGTATAGTAGGCCTTAGTAACATTGTGATGTGGTTCTACGTTCTACGATTTCCGAGTTTTTCTTATAATATGACCGGCGTAAAAGTTGCCTATACCGAATTCCTTTAACGAATCACGGTGAATGGAACGACAATGTCATAATAATTAAATTATTAAATTTACAAACCACGTTATTACACATATCCATACACGTTCTCTTAGAACATGAACAGACACTAACGATTTTTGTGTTTGGCGCAGACATTAGCCGCCGTTGCAGTTTTCGCGTCCGCCATGATGACCGCTTCTGCCAAACCTGCTGAACTCGTGCCCGCCGCCGCCATCGCTCCAGTGGCCGTTGCTACGCCCTACGCTAGCTCGTTCACGTCACACAGCGTGGCCCACAGCGTAGCCACTCCGGTCGTACCGGCCGCTCCGTACGTGGCCGCCGCTCCATACGCCGCTGCGCCCTACGCCGCTGCACCTTACGCCGCTGCACCTTACGTCGCAGCGCCTTACGCGGCCGCACCTTACACTGCCTCCCCTTACGTCGCCGCGTCACCATACGCAGCCTCCGCTTACGGTTACTACCCGTACGCCGCTCCGGCTTACCTGTAAAGACCGTTCCGAGCGACGACGACGACCACCACAAAGCAGTCTCCACGTGATAACGGACGAGAGACGACCGCAACGACAACTGCAAACGCCACTGATTCTTTTCATTCTTATAATATTTAGATAGCATTATTTATACAAACATCGTACAGACGATATAATATTATACAATTCGTAAAAATAAAGAACTGTAAATGTCGTCTCGATATGAACATAATGTGTACCATACATAATGTGCAAAAATCTAATGTACCTATATTATAATATAATATGTACATATGAAATGAATATTTGTTTGTTTGTCCTCTATAATATGATAGGTTAGTATACACTCGGTTTACATTAATCTGTTTATTCGAATTAATTTGATTGGTATTGAATCAATGCGATGTAAGGGGCTATAGTAGACATGGGTGAGAATGTTACACGCGGCTTCTATTAAAATACTCTTACTACGTAAGACTTACTGATGTTTTAAGAATTTTCAAGTACTTTAAATTTTTATTGATTCTAACAGCAATTAATATCGAACACATAATGAATCCTTTTAAATTAGGTACATTTATCATTCATCATCGGTTGAACCGCACAAATGAAACAAGTGACCCATTACCATACCATTAGAAAATAATCTTATCTGAACTCTAAGTGCATGTAAGGCTAGTTATTTAATTCAAATATCTACTTCAAAGTTCAAATTTGTAAAAACTATATTATAACATTTTTAAACAAAATCGCAAAAGTCACTGTAAAACTTATGTCATAATATTATATTTACCTACGTTAAAACAATTTTATTAGTATTATATTCTACTTAAAAGGTAATGTTAGACACTCTAGAGTACATTGATAATTGGGAACAGAATTTGATTGATGGTAAAATAAGTAACCTAAAAAATAAAAAAAAAAACATTATATTATTTTTCCTGCATCACTGATAATTTTAGGTTAATAATTAAATAATATGAATTATATTAATTCAACTTACCAGCTACTGTATAATAACAATATCAATATAATTTAAAATATCCTAGACTGACATACCGTCTCCGCTCAGAATCGTTTTTCGTATACAATAATATTATATCATTGAATTCAAATTTAATACCATCCATTATACAGTGATCTACTTGTAACCTACTGTACAGCGGAGCGACATCCACTTGACCCCCTTTTTTATTATTATTTTATATAATAAGATTTTTATGAAAGATAATAGATTATTTAATGTTTAATATTTTATGGTTATCTTTTTACTGACAACTACAATTTGGTCAGTTTTCTTATAATTAATATTTAGACATTCATTACTAGCATAATATAAATATGGATAGAATTTCTTTGGTGGATATTTATACATTTTGTAGTGCTACTCCGAACACACAAAATATGGTTGAAGGAGAAAATATCTGAAATAGTGGACACCTAATAAATTGTGGATATATTATTAGTAAAGATTTAAATGAAATTAATATATTAGGTATGTGTTTACAAACTTCAGCAATAAGGGATAAACCACATAATATAACTGGAAGCTTACAATTAAATGAAAATGGTTTAAAAGTAACAAAAATATTATGTACATGCAAAGCCGGAAATAGTCAAAAGTGCAAACATATTATGTCAACATTACTTTATCAGAACAGATTAGTGTTAGCTTGGTGAAATGTTGACCAGTTTTTTTAAATAACAAACAACTTTTTTTATTGTTTAATTTTTATTTGTGGATCTATTTATTCAGGAATTGGATTAGTTTTTTAGAACCTATCTCTCAAATTGATCTAAAGTGTTCTTGGAGTGGCCAGAAAACAGTTTTAAATCAATATTTACCCAAGCCATTGAAAGACCACTTATGCTTTTCCCAAAAATTGACTTATTTGGACGGGTTGAAAATTTAGCACCGCTATTTTCCGTTATGTTTTATTTAATAGTTAATACCTAATATTGACATTCGTATGTTGTATTATAAATATTAATTATAGTAATAAGACACATAAATGAACCATAAACCTATGAAAGAAACAACACATTCATTCACTATTATAATAAAATAATAATAACACCGAAGTTGCCCAGTTGCACTTGTTACAATTTATATCACCAGAGCGCGATCAATCTTTGAGATTCCTCATACCTAGGTATGTATTTCGGCCAAATTTTAATTTTAAATGTCTGTAAAAAATTCTTTAGTGATGATCGTATATTTTTTGAATTTTTGGGTTACAGTATGAAACTAGCAAACAAAAATGTAATTGCTATGTCATACGTGTATAAGATGGGTCACGAAGATAACAAATGCATGGTTTTTAAATGAAAGTTAGTATTACTTCAGAAGCTTTTTCTTTTAAAAATAATTTTATTCCTGTCAAATAATTTATTGTATTACATTGGAATGATATTACATAGTAATATTTTACCCACTTTAACTTATCCATCACACGGCGTTTTGGTTATGCAAATTAGGTACATCACTGTCAGGACTACATTTTTCACCTTTTCGGATATCTCGTAATAAGTTATAATTGTTTCCTCGTTGGACGTGTCGTATAAAACAGTAATAATAAAAACGAAAGTAAAGGCTGGTTCTTAAAATATATGATATGCCACACTGTGAGATAATATTAATATAAATAATATAAATCACCGGACGACCTATCACTTTTAGTCGTATTGGCATTTGTGCAGCTAGCAACTTCGTACCACTGAATAAAATATTTTTGTATTTTTTTTTTTTTTTTTTTTTATTGTTTAAGCATCAACTACAAGGTTATTAGTTTTACAGTTATTAAATTTTTACATTTTACGGTATTATAAGTTATTGGACAATTCGATTGTATACAATTAAAAACAAGTATTACAAATAAACAAACTTATTATATGCTGTTATATAATTCAATTTCTTTAAGGTATAAAATTGTGTTTCGCCAGTTAGAAAAAGGACCAATAGCGTCATACAGGTTATCAGGGATGTTGAAGTCTCTTCTGGCTGCGTTAAAGTTTGGGCAGTGGACAATGATGTGTTTGATAGAGTAGTTTATGTTGCATGTAGGGCATAGGGGTGGATCTGTTTTAGCCATGAGATGTCCGTGTGTGAATTTGGTATGGCCGATTCTTAAGCGATTAAGAATTACCTCATTTTTCCTATTTAGGTCGGTGTATTTAGGCCAGAGTTCAACAGAGTGTTTAATTTCTCTAAGTTTGTTTTCCGTGGTGTTGTGCCATTTTGTGTTCCACCATTCAACGCAGTATTTATTTATATTCCTCTTTATGTCAACAAGTGAGGAAAAGGGGATTAATTCACTGTTTGGAGTCATAATTGCATTTCTAGCTGCTTCATCTGCCTTTTCATTTCCCTATTTTTGTATTATATTATTTTAAAATAGTAAAATATAATATATTGAAAACAAAATAAACATTTTTATGTTTTAGTGTAATTAATAATTCATAGCAATTCCATAGTCATTGCTTAAGTGATCAGAATTTTCCCTTAATCAATGATATTCATTAAAATTAATCGCATACGCCTACGATTCTACGAGATACCGGAAAAACGAATAAACACGACAGTGATGTACCTGAAGTATGTACCTATAGTATTATGTATTAAATATTATTAGAAAAAAAGTCAATAATTTTAGATGTTACAGGAATAATGTATAATAAAACAATTGTTTCAGATCCTAGTACTAATATAGTATGCCACCAGGAAAATATAACATAATATGTTAACTAAATGATTTCTATGAATATTCTGCATTACTATCATCTACATTGGAAATAAAAAATGTAAAAAACAATGTTGGAGAAAAATTGAAATGGCAACCAGTAAAATGGCTTCGATACACTAAAGACAATCTTGGTACTCTGCAATATAAAGATACACTAGATGTTTTAGAACCATTTAAGTACCTGAAACTACTTAAACAAGGAGAAGCTCGTAGTTCATTTATTCCCCCTCTAACATATACTAAACCAATTCCAATCACCAAAGCCAAAAAAAAAGATTTACTTTCTCTGCTACAGTTTATTCCTACAGTTTTCCATGATTTTTATAAAAAATTATCAACTGATAAATCCCAAATAGACCAGATTATATGTCTTAATGAAGAAGAAAATGAGGAAGACATAAGATAAGTTTAAAATTAAATTAATATTTTAATATTGTTATTTATTATTATAAAAAATAAGAAAGACTAAGTATAGTGTCAAAATGTTATTTTTCAAGTATAAGGTAAAAAAGATTTTTTATTTAATTTTTTATTTAAAAGGATACAATTTATTTTTTGTGTTATAAAAAATTATAATTATGTTATAATAATAAATTACCATTGAAACAAAAAAAAATTAATTGTTTATATTTACCTAATATGATATCTAAAATAAATAATTTTATTATGTTAAAGTTGATACTATAATAAAAATATATGGGTAATGTTAAAATGTTAATATTTTAATGTGTTATTGGAGATAAGTCAGAAAAAAATTCGAGTAAAAAGAGTCAACTCAATAAAAAATATTATTTTTTTTTTATTGTTTTTTTTTTTTAAAGATTTTTTATTTCATTCTATTAATATTTATAAATATAGTTTGACAAGAAGTTAAATTATTAAATACATTTTGGTCTTCTTCAAATAGAATAAAAGATTTTTCTCAATAAATTTTCAAAATTTCAAATGCGTTTCCTCAACATTACCAAATATGGACTTAACCCCCTTTACCCAAACACCACAGATATCTTCGTCCTACCTCATGGCCGTGTTTAGAGGGGGGCAATGGCAACCACTGCCTAGCGCACCAAAATGTGGTCTAAAATTTGTTTCACTTGTGACTTTATGAGTTATTAAAACTTTTAAAATTAAAATTATTTTAGTAATTTATACCATTATTAATAATTTGTTATGATGTTTGAAATTTAGACAACTAATGTAATTATAGCTATCAGTAGTGAAGAGTTATTAATATACCTAATAATAATTTCTTTTCTACGTTTTGTTATGATTCCATAGACATACATTTTTAAAATAATGCTTTTAACTTTGCACCATAAAGCTTAAAATATGCACAAAATAGTTAGTAGTCCAAAATATGTGTAAAACCATGTACTTATTAAAACTTGATAAAATAATACTTCCAGAGAATATTTCCAAGTCCATAAATTTATCGGGAATTTAATTTTTTTTTTGTAAATATTGTACATATTTTTTATTGTTAAATTAAATTTATAGTTGTCAATTATCTTAATGACAAATATACTATACCAAAGTACCCTAAAATATAGTAAGAATAATAATACTTCAATCAGGAAATTTAAACATTATTTTTTAATTTATAATAATAGAAACTTCCAATGTTTTCATTGTAAAAATAATAAAAATCCCTTTGTGTTGAGTTATAAGTACGAGTTTGTGGTAGGGTAATTTAATGCACACAATAAAAATGTCTAATACCAATTTATTTTGCAGGTGAGAAAAAGGAAAATCGGGTTACTGACTTCTGTTATGCTACTCTTACAGAAAATAATTACACAACTTATTTTCTAAATTTAAAAACGCGACTGAAATTACCATAGCTGATCTTTTTACAAATTTTACAATGAAACTATGAAAGTGTCTAATAAATATATTAACTTGATTCTATAGTTATATATTATTAGGTTTTTGTTAACTACCAACATAGATGTATTGAAACGTTATTCAGTTAACAAGAATTTACTATTTAAGAGATACAATAATATTTTGAATTTTAATGATATACCATAAGTTTAACACTATGGATTTTTAGATTCTGAGCGGAGCGATGAATGTATTGGTTTTACAATGATGTGTGTTTTTTTATTTTTTTTTATTTTTGTGACTGTCATCACGTTTTGGGACAGTAAAAGTGCTTAGATTTTCTTCAATAGTACCTTTTCTGATAGGAAAGTGAATCTAGTTGGTACTTTGGGGGGTCAAAAGTAAACATTTTCCAGTAGTTTTCAAAAGTACCGTGAAAACAAATGGAAAATTAAGGAAAAAACGGGAATTTTTACGCAACATTGATTTTCGATAAAATCGATTTTGGTTTTTGGTGTAAGTCTAAAAAAAATGACGCTTAATACATGAAATTTTTACTGAATGTTTATATAAGCAGTTTCTATATACCATACCGTTTTCAAAATATTTTGACTTATTTTGAGCTGTTTACACTTTACAGACATTTTAAATTTCCAATCTTTTTGGTTTTTTTTTTTTAAAAAATCAATAACATTTTATTTATTTGTTAAAAATTCTTGAAAATTTAATAGAATGCTCCTAATATATTGTTTTAAAGGCACATGAAAAATATTAAAAATCTGTAGTCACAATTTTTTTTTTTAAGCATTTAAAGTTGAAATTTTGACAAATTACGTAAAAATGACGAAAATTTGCAAATTATTTGGAGTTAGAAATTCATAAAAATTTTTCTTTTAAATCTAAGGTTTTAAATTTTAACACAAGATTTAACGTAAGTTTTTCTACTTTTATCAAAAATAAAATATCTAAAAGCAATTAAAAATAAATTTTTTATGAGTGTTTTAAGTTCATAATTTTACAACATAGGATATTCACTCGATTTCTCATGTAGCGTTTTTCTTATTTGGTTGTAATTCAAAAACGAATAATTGTAGATGCATGAAAATTTCACTAAATGTTTATATTCTCATTTTCTATACACCATTCAATTTTGAAAATATTTTGATTTGTTTTGAGCTGTTTACAGACATTTAGTTTTCAATTTTTTTAGTTTTTTTTTTTATAATTGTCAATAAAATTTTATTTGGTGGGCCAAAAAGTCTGAAAATTTAATACAAGCTTTCTTATATATTGTTACAACATCAGTTGAAAAATTTTAAAAATACATAGTCACGATTTTTTTTTATAAGCATTTAAAGTTCGAATTTTGACAAAATTTGTCAAAATCTCGAAAATTATAAATCATTGTAATTAAAAAATTATAAAATGTTCAGTTTTTATAACTAAGTGTTGAAAATTTAAAACAAAAATTCTCATAAATAAATCATACTGTAACCAAAAAATCTAAAAAAATATATCAACACATTTATTTTTACAGACATTTTAATTTCAAATTTAGACAAAATTTCATATTTAAACCAAGAATAATGATTTTAGTTATTTTGATATAATTTAAAAATATTATTTGTTGGTATATGAAACTTTTAGAATATATTGTTATATTTTATATACACGCAATGGCATTTTAAAATATAATTTTTTTGAGAAAAATGAATTTAACCAACTATAGTAAATACTAATGCCTATAATACTAAAATTAATTAGTTTATTCACAATAATATCATCAAATACATTTAGACTTAGTAAGATATTATAGACTGACTGACCGTCTTCCCGTTCCCTCAGAATCGTTTTTCTTATTCAATGATATTATATCATTGGATTAAATTATTAAAATCTAACACAATCCATTACAGTGACTCACTTGTAACCTACTGTACAGCAGAGCGACATACACTTACCCGCCCTTTTATTTTTTTATATTTTTTTTTTATTTTTTTAGATTCTGAGCGGAGGCGATGAATGTATTGATTTTACAATGATGTGTTTTTTTTTTATTTTTGTGTCTGTCATCACGTTTTAGGACAGAAAAAATGCTTCGATTTTCTTCAATAGTATCTTTTCTGATAGGAAAGTGAATCTAGTTGGTACTTTGGGGGGTCAAAAGTAAACATTTTCCAGTAGTTTTCAAAAGTACCGTGAAAAACAAATGGAAAATTAAGGAAAAAACGGGAATTTTTACGCAACATTGATTTTCGATAAAATCGATTTTGGTTTTTGGTGTAAGTCTAAAAAAAATGACGGTAAATACATGAAATTTTTACTGAATGTTTATATAAGCAGTTTCTATATACCATACCGTTTTCAAAATATTTTGACTTATTTTGAGCTGTTTACAGACATTTTAAATTTCCAATCTTTTTGGTTTTTTTTTTTAAAAAAATCAATAACATTTTATTTATTCGTTAAAAATTCTTGAAAATTTAATAGAATGCTCCTAATATATTGTTTCAAAGGCACATGAAAAATATTAAAAATCTGTAGTCACAATTTTTTTTTCTAAGCATTTAAAGTTGAAATTTTGACAAAATACGTAAAAATGACGAAAATTTGCAAATTATTTAGAGTTAGAAATTCATAAAAATTTTTCTTTTTAAATCTAAGGTTTTAAATTTTAACACAAGATTTAACGTAAGTTTTTCTACTTTTATCAAAAATAAAATATCTAAAAGCAATTAAAAATAAATTTTTATGAGTGTTTTAAGTTCATAATTTTACAACATAGGATATTCACTCGATTTCTCATGTAGCGTTTTTCTTATTTGGTTGTAATTCAAAAACGAATAATTGTAGATGCATGAAAATTTCACTAAATGTTTATATTCTCATTTTCTATACACCATTCAATTTTGAAAATATTTTGATTTGTTTTGAGCTGTTTACAGACATTTTTAGTTTTCAATTTTTTTAGTTTTTTTTTTTATAATTGTCAATAAAATTTTATTTGGTGGGCCAAAAAGTCTGAAAATTTAATACAAGCTTTCTTATATATTGTTACAACATCAGTTGAAAAATTTTAAAAATACATAGGCACGATTTTTTTTTATAAGCATTTAAAGTTCGAATTTTGACAAAATTTGTCAAAATCTCGAAAATTATAAATCATTGTAATTAAAAAATTATAAAATGTTCAGTTTTTATAACTAAGTGTTGAAAATTTAAAACAAAAATTCTCATAAATAAATCATACTGTAACCAAAAAATCTAAAAAATATATCAACACATTTATTTTTTACAGACATTTTAATTTCAAATTTAGACAAAATTTCATATTTAAACCAAGAATAATGATTTTAGTTATTTTGATATAATTTAAAAATATTATTTGTTGGTATATGAAACTTTTAGAATATATTGTTATATTTTATATACACGCAATGGCATTTTAAAATATAATTTTTTTGAGAAAAATGAATTTAACCAACTATAGTAAATACTAATGCCTATAATACTAAAATTAATTACTTTATTCACAATAATATCATCAAATACATTTAGACTTAGTAAGATATTATAGACTGACTGACCGTCTTCGCTCAGAATCGTTTTTCTTATTCAATGATATTATATCATTGGATTAAAATCTAACACAATCCATTACAGTGACTCACTTGTAACCTACTGTACAGCAGAGCGACATACACTTACCCGCCTTTTTTTCTTTATTATTTACAAAAAAAAAAACTTTTATTATTACTAAGATTAATATAAACATATCTTAAATGTTTAAACAATTAAATATTAAAACAATATACAACATGGAAAATGTTTGAAAAAATATAAATACGTATTTACGCTCGTAAAAAAATGTTATCCACGCCTGCAACGGAAGTTTGGTTTTCGACCATGGTTGAAACGTTGGAAAGCGACCCTTTTCCGTCCAGCAGGCGGTAAACTGGAGATCTCAAAAAGTGCCGGGTGGTAAAGTGGAAATCCCCAAAAGTGCTGGGCGCGTATTCCCTGCACAACCGGCAACTGAAATGTATACCACGGTCCAAAAAACATTTCGTTACACCTTATATTCATATTATAATCTCCTTCCATGACGCACAATGCACAAACAATAAACATTCAAATAACATAATATTTCATTTTCGCTGTTTCCACAAAGTGCCATGAACGTTAGTACGTTTACCCATAAGTTTATTCTTCCATGAAACTGTTTTCGTAGAATGGACTGTTGTTGCATACTAGGTCCCTGCATTACCTTTTCCACGAACGCAGGGACGTGACAAAAAAATAATATGTGTGGCTCGCGCGGGGGGCGATTTCAGTCTTAGGCGAACTGAAATAGCTCACTTCCCGGCCTTGCCACAGAATATATTATTTTGACGTTCCGGTAAACTTTTTTTTTTTTCGTTTATGTAGAAAGTAGTTTTTTCAATGCTAATTTTGAAGCTGTATGCATTTTTTTGTGTGGAAACCTGCATTATTCAAGAAGTTAATATGATAAAAACATTCAAGGTAATTGGTTCATTCGTGAAATGATTGTTTGAGGTTCCCAATATCATTCTTTTTTGTGGCATTTTCTTAAAGTTCTTTTTTAAGATTCACTCGACCTAGTTTTTTTTAGGAAATCGAGAGATATTTTTGGTTTACGGAGCGTAGCCATCGAGTTCTAAACACACGGTCAACTTTTTTTTGGAAAATGTATAGGTACCTACTACTTACAATAAACAATAATTTAAAAACAAAATTTAAAGTTTTTTGTCATATAACTTTTTTAATTATGGTTTGATAGTGTAAATTATTATAACGTTCATTTAATAATTAGGGTTTTTATATTTAGTTTAAATAAGGCAAGTAATAGTAGTATATTATGTGGGCTTCTGTGTACACTTTTATCAGTATCATAAACAATGTTTTCATAAGAATTTTCATGGCACACTCATTTTTCTAGTTTATTCGATAACTTGTATTATCCGATTCTAAAATACTTTCATTTTTGAGATTTTTAATGTTTTATAGATAATATCAACGTATTTCTTTTTTTAACTTAAATAAATATAATTATTATGAGTTATGATTATACACTTATTAAGAATTCAGTTAATAACTTATTTATATACCTACGATTTTAATCATAATTAACTTAATACCTAAATAGGTACTTATCTATAACTATTTAAAAATGAATTTGTAATACCTAGTTAATTTAAAGAGCAATGATAAATTATTTACTGTTTAATTAAAACACTATTTTCACATAAATAAATCAAACCGTTTTCTAACTAAAAAACCACTTTAGGTAGTTGCATATTTAAATAACTGATAAATCTTGAAAGTGTGAAATTAATATCGTTTATATATAAATTGTTAATATAATAAATTATATTATCATTTATCAATGCAATAGGAACTATAATAACATGAATCAATAATGTAATAATATGCTTAGTATTATATCGTTAAATAGTTCTATTATTGCTACATTAATTCAATATAGGGTAGTAGAGTAGATTATACAAAAAAATATTTAAGAAATAATTAAAAAATATTAGTTACAAATATAATTATTTATACCAAATTTAAATATTAGCCTCTTATAATGGATCATAAATTGTAATAATTATTTATTTAGTTCTATGAAACAAATAACCTAGGTATGTAAATACCTACTACTGTATTCGTATAATATAGAAGTTTGATTTGAACAATTTCATAATATTTATATACGCACACATTTACTCAGAAAAACCTATACTTACACAATCCAGGCTAAATGACGTAGTTCAATTTAGAAATGTAGGCAAAAGTATATTAGTTTATGCAATAATTAACATGTATGACGCGCAATAATTTTGTAACATGTGTCTTACTTTTGTTTCGGTTTAAAATGCATAGTACATTTTATTTTTATACATTTTAATACCTAATCGAAGTTTATTTACCTATGCGAAACAACTAACAAGCGTTATATAGGTAGGTATATACAGAGTGATTTATTTTATGCTAAATACTCAAGTTTATACGCACGACGATTATGGTCAAGTGAATATTTCTTATACTTAGCTAGTCGTGTTTAAAAATAAATATAAATTTGTATCATAATCATTTAGTCAATTCAATTTAAGATAAGTATTATAAAAAAACATATATATGTATTACCTAAATTTTGTTTGAAATAAATAAACTAGAAATAATTAAATAAAGTATATATTCAAATTTTTAAGAGTAGAGAAATATAATATTAAGATAAATGAAGAAGGTGATTGAATTATTAATTTTTTTTAATTTCCAGTGTTATAGATACATCTATCATCATGTGGAGTTTGGTTTTTAAATATTTAAAAATCTTGTAATACATTTTGATAGATTTATCAAAACTCAATAGTTATGAAATCTGAATTAATTATTATTTTATTTTTTCTAGTTTACAATTATTTGATTTGTATGTCATCAAATAGATGATTGTAATACGCTTGTACGTATACAGATGTAGAACAAAAATAAGATTTTAACAAAACATCTTATTATTGTATTTCCACCAAGAATGTTCCAATTCAGTTAGCTAAGTAAAACTTCGTTAAGTTGTATAAAATAAATATAGTTTATTTTATACATTGTGTATGTTGTACGTAAAGGCAAAAGATTTTTAAACGCTGCAATTTCAACTGTACAAAAAAAAAAAAAATAGGTTTGTTCTAATTATATGTTATTAGAAAATATATTAATGCCAGTATTATGAAAGTGATTTTAGGTTCATTGACCGGAATTTTTGTGAGTTGCAATGAATTAATACATTTATACATAATGTTATCTGAATTAGATATCTATTAAGATTTGCACGTTTATCGGTTAATTGTTATTATCTTATGTACTTATAGTATGTACCTATATGGCTATATACACTATTTACGTTTAATGTTTCTTTTCAAGTCATATTAAATATTTTGACATTCATCCATACATCACCAAACAAGCTTTTCATTCAAGATACTTCGGTTCATAATTAATTTATGTATTTCTTTGAGTTCTATACAATTAAGGTTAGTACATATACTGATATATTTATATTTTTTAATAATGTTCTTATAGAATTAATTTGTTTTTTTAGTATTGTAATATAGAATTTAAAAAATAAATTGTTTAGTTAATATTATCTTAATAATTTTTTTAATTTTCAATCTTAAACGTTAAATATATTTTAGGATTTTATTAAAGTATTGTCTATTATTCGACAATAAAATTAAAATTTCATATTTTTTTGGATGTTATTAATTTAATTTTTTTTTAAATAAAAGTAGGAAATAATGATATACCTAAACATTTGATAAAAATGTCAAGTATCTATGGTAATTCATTTTTGAATTACAAGAAAATAAAAATCAATTCTGTCAAAATTTCGGTTTTCCGTATTTCTTCATTGCTTTTCCCGATTATTTTAAAAATTACTGGACTTTTTCAATTTTTACCTATCAAATGAACCAATTCAATTCACTTTCCTACCAAAAAGAATATAAGAATCTAAATAAAAATGTGGTATATATCTGAATTAAATTTTAATTTAAAACTATACCTAATATAATCAAACAAAATCATAATTTTGATAATGCAATAATTGTGTTATTAAAATTCAAAATTGTAATTATTATTATTTTGTTTTCAACGGCTTAAAAAACAATAAGTGGCCATGTAACTATGTAGCATGTGCATTGTGAAAAAAAAAACAGTGGTACCTGAAACAAAGAAATAACACACCACCATACGCGTGATCATTCCACCCGTCTGCAATATTTAGATCAATGATATTCTTTATTAGTAGAAAATAAAATTATGTAATAAAAATATGGATTATTTTTATTTGTTAAGTATGAATATAGAATATTAAGTATGAATAGAGAATGCATACACAAATTTGTGAACCTATCTCAATGTAAATTAACGTTTGTGTATGATTGAGTGTGCAATATTGGTGTACAATATTGGTTCGCGTTTACGCTCTGTAACTTTCAGTTTTTTACACATTATGAGTCTTTTGATCAATAAAAATTGTACATATGATTCACTTTGCTTTATGCCAATGGATATTCCAATATGGTTCGTTGTCATTGGGGTGGGGTCTAACTAAAAATACATTACAACCGCTACTACCAGTGGCGTCGCTATGCGGGGGCAGTGGGCATGCCCCACCCCATTGGTCATAAACTCATAACAAAACATGATATTTCATGATACATTACAATAATACAATGTAAACCTATTATTTTTAATATTTTGGCATTGCCCCCCCCCCATTTTTAAAATCATGGCTACGCCACTTTTTTACTAATATACAGAAAAGACAAGTAATATAAGGATTTGTCTAAATAGACAAAACCTTGTATGATAAATCACTAACTAATTTTAAATTCTTGGATTTTTACCTTTTAAAACTTTTTATATTTTTTTTTTTTTTTTTTGATCTTTTTAAGCCCGGCAACTGTGGCCATTAGCTGTTTGTAGGTTTGTTGTGGTTGTGGTAGGGTTTAATTTCGGTAGGTTTGATTTCGGTAGGTTGTTTTTTACACGTGTGGGGTGTTTGGCAGAATTCTTATTGGGCACCCGTAGGTTTCTGCCATGCCCGGGTGGGGGATGGTGGTCTATCACTCCAGACACCGTGACTTGCCCGGAGCGAAAAATCACAGGTAGCCTGGTTCGAACCGGCGACGGTGCGCGTCGCAACCGACGCCTTATCCACTCGGCTACACCGTCCCCAAACTTTTTATAAAAATATAGTAATTATGTTTATAACAAAAAATTATAAATTATGGGTGGATGTGAAGAACATGTGTAATATGTAAAATATTAATAAACACTGAAAAATCATTCGTATATTCGTGCGGTACCTTGGACCCTTTAACGTTGTCAATTAGAAGATATTGTTAATTAATTAATATATTGGTTATTCGGTTATTCACGACATTCGACTAGCTTGTTTATTTGTAGATATACATCCCTACATAATATAAGTTATAATAAGTTATAACTTATAAAATACTGTTTTTGCGTAGTATTATTATTTTCAATTGTAATAAACTAATATTATAATAGTAACTCTCTACCAATAACACCACCTACACCACAAGCTTGCTTAAATGTTGTAGATATTATTATGAATAGTTAATTGTATTATAATATTTATTGTACGAACTACAAGTTTAAAATTTAAAGCAAAAAGGGCGGGTAAGTGGATGTCGTTCTGCTGTACAGTAGGTTACGAGTGGGTCACTGTATAATGGATAGTATTAAATTTGAATTCAATGATATAATATCATTGTATATACGAAAAACGATTCTGAGCTGAGACGGTTTGTCTGTGTGTTTATTTTATATTTATATTGTTATTTCATATTATTAATACGGTAGCCGGTAAGTTGAATTAATAATATAAAATTATAACAAAGTAACTAAAATCGTTATTCTTGGTTATTTAATATGTAATTTTGTCCAAATATGATGATAAAATAGGTATAAAAAAAACTTGTTTGTTTATATTTTTGAGATTTTTGAATTACAAAATAACCTACTTACGTGGAACCTTGTTTTCATTTTTAAATCCTTAGCTATAAAAGTTGAAAATGTTATTAATTTTTAACTACAAAAATATTTTTCAATTTAAAATTTGATAAATGTTGTCAAAATCGAACTTTGAATACTTATAAAAAAAATTGTACCTTTTTATTTTTAATATTTCTCAACCACTATTGTAACAATATATTAGAATTCCTGTATTAAATTTTCAAGCTTTTTGACCCAACAAATACAATTTTATTAACATTTATAGAAAACAAAACTAAAAAAACTGTAAAAAAAATATGTCCGTAAATAGCTCAAAACGAAACAAAATATTTTGAAAATTTTATCAAGTATAAAAATTGATAAAATAAACACGCATGACATAAATTTCAAGTATCTTCAGTTATTCGTTTTTGAATTACAGCAAAATAAGAAAATCCAAAAAAATCATGAGAAATCGAGTGAATTTCCAATGTTGTAAAAATTTGAACTTCAAACGCTCATAAAAATTTAATTTGACTTTCAGGTATACATTATTTTTTGAAAAAGGTAGGAAAACTTATGACGAATCTTGAATTAGATTTTCAAACTTTAGATTTAAAAGGAAAAATTTTTATGAATTTCTAACTGAAAATAATTTGCACATTTTCCTGATTTTTACGTATTTTGCTAAAATTTGAACTTTAAATGCTTATAAAAAAAAAATGTGACTAAAGATTTTTAATATTGTTCAAGAGTCATTCTAACAATATATTAGGATCCTTGTTTCAAATTTTTAAGCTGTTTTACCCAACAAAAAAAATGTAATTGACATTCGTAGAAAAAAAACCTAACAAAATAGGAAACTGAGTATGCCCGCAAACAGTTCAAAACAATTCAAAATGTATTGAAAATTTTATCGTCTGTAGAAAATACTTATATAAACAACCAGTGAAATTTTCATGTATCTGCGGTCATTTGTTTTAGAGTTATACCAATGTCCAAAATCAATTTTGCTGAAAACCGATTTTGCGTAAATATGTTTTAAAAATTATTTTTCCCCGCGCTCTTGAAAACTATTGGGGATTTAAAAAAATCATGTATGTACCAACAAGATTAACTTTCCCATCAAACAAAATACTGTTGAAGAAAATCGAAGCATTATTTTGACTACTTGCCGTGTACACAGACACAAAAAATTAATAAAAAAACACACATCATTGTAAAATCAATACATTCATCGCTCCGCTCAGAATCTAAAAAATAGATAGGTATATAAATATATAGTAATATTGTGTAGGATGAAAATGTTACTGTTGCTAGCGTTGCTAGCCGTGCAATCGTGCCCCGGAATCATTTCCGGTGCGCGGATATTGGCAGTTGAACCGCAGGGCAGTAAGAGCCACTGGCAGTACATGAAGTCCATACTGGACTTGTTGGCCGCCCGGCACCAGGTGACCGTCATCACACCGCTGCCCACCGGCGACCGTGAGAACTACACGGAGATCGACGCGTCGCAGGTGTTCCCAGTTTACCCGGTGTCGGACGCGGTGGACATGATCGATCAGTTCGGGTCGGTGGTGAACTTGTTGCCGCCGGTGCCGGAGCGCAGCCACGAGCGGGACATTTGCGACGCGTTTTTCGACTTCGCGCCAATCAGGGACATGTTAAACCGCGGTGCAGACGGCCGGTACGACGTGGTCCTGCTTGAACCGTTCTACTCGCCGTGCCTGTCGTACCTGGCGCACAGGCTGCGCGTGCCCGAAATCTACGCGATCCCTTCGTCGATGATTACGCCCATGGAGATGCTGATATTCGGCACCGAGCCCAGCCCGTCATACGTGCCCAATCTGCTGTATAAAGGCGCGGTCGTGGACGGCTTCACCCAGCGGTTGGCCAATGTGGCGCTGTTCGCGTACGTCAAGATCGTGCCGTGGTTGACCAACGTCCGGATGATGTACCGCGAACCGAAGCGCTACGACGCGGCCGGCGTCCGGCACCATCCGTCGTTGGTGTTCATCAACACTCATTTCATCACCGAATCGCCGCGACCGTTCCCGGTCAACATGATACAGATCGGCGGCATCCACCTGAAGCCCCCAGGAGTGTTGCCGGACGTGAGTATTGTCAATTTAGGTAGGTAACACGTATATTATTATATTGGTTACCATGCGGCTGCAGGTATCTACAGTTATACGGTCGGGTTAGCAGCTCTTGCGTCAGCCCCAACACCTGCAGACATTGATAGACGTGACCTGACGTAATAAGGGCCCATAGTGTTGTCAGCATACGAGTAATAATTAGGTATATTTTAGTGAATTCAGAATTGTATAGGAATTCATTTTTAATAGTGAAAAAAATTTCTAAAATCTTTACGCCAAAGCGGCTTACTCGTATATTATAATCAGGAATAAAAACAGAATTTTATTTTTATTTTTATTTTTCTCATTTTTATTATTTATAAAACTGTATTCCTGATTGGATTTCTGATGAACAATTTATTTTAGTTTTTCAATATGAAGATTGACCGTTCAGCCTTCTCTGCAAGACTAAAATAATAAACAGTATAGGTAGCTATAAGGCTAAAACAATGTTTACAAATTGTATTGTGTTGTCGGCAGTACTAACTTAAAAAGTACTTTCACTGAAAATAAAATCCAACGTCTAGGAGTGATCAAACAATATCCAATAAGTTACCAATAAATTTGTTGAATATATCCCATGTGTATCTGTTATGCTTAAAGTTATGCTGCTAACTTTAAGAACGGATTAAAGGGCCACCAATAATAACTTTGGGGGTGTATTTTTTAAACAGAAACTGTTGTGAAGTAGTTACTTATTTTTGTGTTCATATTATATGGTGTACCGTATGTACATACAAGTATACAACAATACTACGGTACTATATATTACGTATATATACTAAAGTATGAGTCTGCAGCTTGTGTTAACGTGCTCATATTTTTTATTTGGTTGCTCATTTTGAATATATATTTAAAGTAGATATTTTAGGTACCGATTGGCTATTCCAATAGTGGAAACAAACGGTCGGAACTCGAAAGACTGTTTGATATTGATGAAAATGGTGAAAACTCGTTTCATACTATACACTAATATACTTTAGTATTATAATATGTATATTATTTAAAAAAAAATATATTCATCAGTTTTTTTAATTATATGATTTTTATACTTCAGGACATATTAGAATTTATTGAAAATTCACCACATGGAGTAATATACTTTACATTTGGATCCATGATATCAACCCTGCCAAAGGACATTCAACAAACATTCATTGAAGCGTTTTCACAAGTTCCTCAAAGAGTGATGTGGAAGTATGATGGTGAAATTAGTGGCTTGCCTGAAAATGTAATGACGAGTAAATGGTTCCCACAACGAGATATTCTTCGTAAGTTACCAAAATATTAAATTCATCAAAGCAAATATAAGTTATCATAATTCAATTTTAGTTCATCCAAATGTAAAGTTATTTATAAGCCACGGTGGAATATCTGGAGTGTACGAAGCTGTAGACGCTGGAGTTCCAGTTCTCGGATTCCCCCTTTATTATGATCAACCAAGAAATGTGGGTAATTTGGTAGACGCAGGAATGGCGTTATCTATGGACTTATTGACCGTTGATAAGATTGCGCTTTTGGAAAAAATTAACGAGCTCATAAATGATAAAAAGTAAGTGAATTTAATAAAAGAAAATGAATTCCCCTTTGAACTGCACACTATCATCGACCTAATTATACCTACTTACCTAGTTCTATAAGTGGATTATTGTTGAATATTTAATACATTATTTATATTTTTTATAAATGATTTTACTATAATGGCCATTATATAATAATATTCAATCGTTCGTTCGTTACAATTACCATTATAATTAGGTACCATTAATAAATCAATAACAGATCATATTCAGTTTACTATAAAATAATAAATAAATTCACTGCACGACTGCAGTTTATATAATAATTATCATAATTTTAATTTTAATATAAAAATAATCTTTCTGGTTACAGTTCAAAATATAGAATAATTTAGATAAAACGCCGATTGTGTTTATTTAATCAATAAGTACTTAAAACAGTTGTTTGAAACACGATCGTTATAACAATGGATATCACCTATATAATATTATAATCCAATAGGTACTCCAACAATTAATTATATTATTCGTTAAAGATTTTTAGTGTAAATATTAACAACTATACTATTATTATTGTTTGTGGATTAAAGAAAATATTTGTTTATGATTTAAATATTACTAATTGCATTATTACCTACGTATTATGTCTCAAATATAAATGAACTAGTTTAGTCGTCTATATTTATATAATCGCATTATACTTCATTTATGGTTAAGTACAATTAAACTCCGATCACATAAATAACATACCCAAATATTTTACATTTGAATTTTTAATAGCTCCTAAAAATAAACAGGTTAAACTTAAAGACTATTTGTTCAGATTTAAATATTTAATTGAGTTTTTAACTTTTACAACTATACATTATCTTAAAACGTATAGTAAATAATAGTTACAATCATGTTAAACATTTTATTTTATTTATATGCACCTCAAATGTTAAACGTAATGAATATTTAATTCATACTTAATTTATAATAGCCAATGAGTACATTTTATATTTTTGAATTATACTAATTTAAAAAAAAGTTAAATTAATACATCACTGTATTTTTATAGTTACTTTCTCCGAGCAAAAACCGTTTCGAAACGCTTCAAGGACCGCCCAGTTACACCATCAGAAATGGTCAATTATTGGTTCGAGTATGTACTACGCCATAACGGAGCTTACCATTTGAACTCTAAAGCTCTTAAACTGACTTGGTACCAATACTTGTTGTTAGATATAATCACTGTTGTAGTTACATTACTTGTTCTTTTTATGTACTTAACGTATATCCTCTTCTATTGGCTTCAAAATTATACATTAAAGTTGTATAAACTAAACAAAAAATTCATTACCATTCAGAAATAGGTAGTTGATAATTATTATTAAGAAATAATTAATCAATGCCTTAAAAGTTATAATCTAAATTTGATTTATATGTATGACATTTTCCTTATTTCTTCACTCATAAACACTCCAAAGATAATGTCCATGAAATAATCTAAAATATCAACTTAGAGTAGCTATTTTAGTTATGATATTTTTAAAATAGGTACTTATCCTTTAAATAACATGTCGGAAGAGAACCCTATTCGGGTTTTTTCAGTATTATAAAGAATGCCCAAAATTTTATATTTTCATATAAACTCATTGCTGTTAACATTGATTGTCCATTTCTTATCAAGCATTTAAAATTTTAAATGCTTATGATCAATACATGAACCAAAGATCTGTTCTTCATAAAATAATATAAACAAAACCATAATGGAATCTTAATGTATACAATTATAAGTGATAAAAAATCAAAATTTATTATTTAAAATGTTACTTTTTAATTTGTTGTAGCTTATGTTAAATATTTTATACGGTTATTGTAAAATATGGAGTTCTATGCGTAGTATAGATTATTATTATTATTATTATTGTTTATTATGTAGCTATATTAGGTAATATGTTTTGGAAAAATTTTACACTTAATCCGCGGTTTGTTCCTAAACAGGACGCATTTCATAAACTTTAAATCTCATAAAATATAGGTATGTACATAAAAGTATACTATACAGAGATTAAACCAAAGTTTAGTTGAATAAATGAAATCGTATATAAATTTTAATTTACTGCAGAGTTTTTGTTACATAATTAAGATGAGCTTATAAACATAAATAGTATAAACAAAACAATAATAATATCAGACTATATTTTATAAATTATAATTTATATAAAAATGTTGTTGATAAATGTTGTCAAATCATTGTAATTTGTCTATAATTAAATATTAGTTATGTTGATTTTCTGATAAATTAACTAACTATAAAGCATTAATATATATTTTTTTTAATAATAAAATGCTAACGTTTAAATAACTATAAGATTTTAATAAATGTAGACATGTAGTGCCTACTAGTATGTATAGGTTTTCTTCTATGGAGTTAATAGTTAATCAAGATATAGGTACTTTTAATAAATCAATCTTAAATTCCTAACCAGTGGTTATACATTACAAATTATTTGTATTATAAATTAGTGACAAATTGCATATTTGCATTGGTTGATGAAATTTGCAGTTGTTTGAAAAAACCCCATTCCATCTCCTCTATAGATGGTGCCTCTGAGACTTAATAATATTATATAATTCCATCGTTTTGGCGATAGCCCGTAAACAGTGGACATCGACATTTTCCTTTGGCCAATGCATGGGCAGTGCATTAGTGCATACATACTTATACATAATACAATAATTACCATTTAATTTTCCCAAATGTAAGCTGCACTATTATTATGATAAGATTTATATTAACTATTTATAATTTGTAACGTGTAAGGTAATCGTTTCGTAAACAAATGCATTATAATAGACAATAGTACTTGAAATCATTCCATTGCGTTTTATTTTCCCTTGTAATTCGTGTAAAACATATTCATAATTCATATCGAAACTAACCAATTGTTAAGACGTGTTATTCATAATAGTCTTTTTCCCAAGCCGAAAAAATTGTAAATAATATATTATTGTTTATTAAAATTATCTTGTAATTCTTTCAAAATAAAACATTTAATACTACATGAAAACGATTTAAGTGATATGTAGATGATATATGAAGAGGCTTGCGTGACTGCAGAGCTCAAACAATAGTTAAACGAAATCACGTTATAGCGTTGTGCTCGTGTCGTAGTTATGTAATTAAAATACTCTCCAAATGGGCAATAACATATTACAACGGGTTGCTCCATAATTTTAAATTAACAATAAATGCTCTATTTTTATTAACATTTATGTAAAATAAGATAAATTGAAAGAAAATGTAATTATGAAATAAGTTTTTAGGATATGTATTATTAGACTCTATAAACTTTATTATAATATAATATAATGGAATATAATATAACATACCTTTAATATACACTCTATATACTTATAGAAAACAATTCCTGGCCCCTTCAAAAACATTGAGAGTTATGTTATATATGGGTATATGACTATTGACTCCTATAGGTGACTTCTTTCTGATACATCTTTAAATATGGTGAGCAACTATCAAATGTTTTGTAAACCTGAATTTCAATTATAAGTATCTTATTAACTATACGTTCAACAAAATATATTAGATGCTAAAGCCTTGGACATTTTGTAATTTAAAAAAACTGCTGTGATTTAGGATTGAAATGTCCAAACATTTTATTTTTCTTGTCTTGTATATAATCCAAATCAAACTCAAACTTTTCTTTTAAATATTTTCTTATTTAGGTATCTTCAAAAATAGTTTTATACATATTACATTCTATACTTGAATAGCCGTAAAAGTTTTGAATAAGTAAAAAAAGTATAATTAAAGTTTCAGTTACCGTAATTAAAGCATCAAATTTTACGAAGTGCCTATAGGCACTTAAAATGTTTTGATTGAAAAAAAAAGAACACATCACTGAAGACCAAAAATCTGCAGTTCTAAATATTAACATATTTAATCTACACGGTTAGCTCGGATTAAACAGGTAGGTAGGTACTCTAAATATAATATAAAGTCATGTGTGAATGTGTGATAGTTTCTATATTTTAATTAAATATCAAATATTATATTCTTCCTGTGTTTCATTCAATAGTGTATAATACAATACATACATATAATTATACACCTATTCATAATAACGATTACCACTTGTGAATGACATGTTTTATTACGTTTAAACTCTATATAATATAATATAACTGCCCATATATATTTGGAAAATGTATGTATTTTTTACCGACATCATTATTTACTCCAGCTGTATGAGTATGATACATGCAGATTAACAATCGACAGTGCATTTTATTTTTGACACCAGACCTTTTACAAAATATATTTGTTAATAATCATAGGTACATCGGTTCAGGATTCGGACCCGTTTCTGATCAATGTCAACAATATATCGTGATTAGTCGATATACATAATATTATATTATATATAGAATAGTAAACTGCTTACTTGAGTATAATACATTTTATAATAATAATACATTACATAATATTTTGTAATCGTTTAATTTAAGAAATTTCATAAGTCTGGCCGAGTAAATCGTCACGAATAGTATGAGTATCTGCTATTCTTATAATCATGTCTCTGGGCAAAGTCACAAATTTAAAAAATATATCTTCATGGACAGCTGACAGCATATTAATGGATAACGTCATATCATATCGGGAAAAACGATGATAAATAAGTCTATAAAATCAATTTTGTATGTTAATATATTATATAAATTCACTTTTAATGAAATATGGTGGAGAACTTCATAATGGTTTATGCACAATGCACATAATAATATACTAATATAGTAATATGTATATGTGCAAATATAGTATATATATTATTATATATAATTAAAGTATAGATAAGCCCGTGTAAATTATAAATAAATACCTCCTTTATATATTATATGCATAGGTATACTGAGTAATAACTAATAACATTTCGAGTTCAAGACTGACCTTACTATAGCTGTTTTAATTGCAGGTTAAAATTGTATATTAATAATATTGTAATATGAAATACCTAGGTAATTTTCATAGTTGTATATAAATATATGCTTATTGCTTATATAGGTTATAGGGGTAAGACTGTAGCAGCTTACTTCAAACAACGAATGCATCGACAAATACAGAGTAGTTACCCACCCATTTATATAAGTTAAAACCTAGAATTCTAGAAAGTAGGTATACGATTTAAAATATCGGAAAACCTTATGACAGTGCGGTTTGTTAATTTTCTATTTTATCATTTTTAACATATTTTTCTTAATGCGCTCATCATTCACTACATATCGGTGGCGCATCTGAACTCAGCCTGGTATGGGAGAGGTGGGGAATTGACACGGATGGTTATTACTCCACTCCAATAACGAATAACGATAGTTGACACTATCTACACTTATTTCTCCAATAAGTGTACAATAGTTATTTTTTTCTTTACTTCGTACGAACATTAGGTAACTTAACACTTTTTGAGGTTGGAATTTGAAACAAATCGACTGTACAAACTTGTCCAATACATTTAATCGTTGTTATAGCGCACATTTTCAAATATATAAATATAACATAAATATTTAATATTATCGTACACTATAGTTATTACTTATATTTGCAGTAGTAACTTGGTTTTCAAACAGTGTCCGTACAAACAAAAAGTCGGAGAAAATCACCAAACATGGCATTTGGCTAATATAGACTACAACAAAAAACTACCAAAACGAGTTTATTGGTACTTGAAGTACCTGAGAAATACTTAAGCCAAATTTAATGTACCTAAAATTGTATTAAATTGTTATTGACTTTTGTATATACCAGGGATTTTCCATCCATGGCACGCGAAAAATTAAAATATTTTTACTACATATATAATATTTTTCACGGCACGCTAGAAAAAAAAAAAGGTATTTTTTGGCACGTAGTGTTCAAAAGGTTTGCCACATCTGGTATATACAATTTCTGCTTCGAAATATATGGAATTAAAAATGTATGTTTCAGTAATTCAAAAAAAAAACAAAAACTCTAAAACATATAAAGTCATGATAATAAAGGTAAAAAATATATGTAAAATCATAACAATGTTAATTTATTTTAAAATATATTTTCAAAATAAACTACCCTTCAACATATACAGGAATCAACACAGCGGAACAAGCAGCACCAAGACACCTAAACCGTATCGTGCTTAACCCCACAGGTCTCAATAATTGTTATATTATACAATTTATAAACATAATATTATTATGATTATATAGGTACCCCGTAGACGATTGCTCGAATTTTTATAAGTATAAACCTGCAGTTATATTATCTATATTATTAAAATTGCGTGTCAACTATATAATATAAACTGCAGTTACACCACGCATGGCACGCTATATGAAAAATATATTTATTATATTATTACGAACGTTTACGCAATCGTTTACGTTTTTTCCCCATCAAAATATGTAATATGCGTATTAAAATAACATCACATGTGACGGGCTGCGTTAGTGGGTGTTGCTCCGGATTTACCGATTACAAACATGTCAACGCATCATAATAATAAATAATAATATGTATGCCGGACGCGTGTTCGCAAACGGTGTTTCAAAATATTTCAATTATTAGTAAATACATTTTTTTTTCATTAGAAACCGGAAGTTAAGACTTTCTTTTTAGAACGCCATTAACGATGCTTTTCTAGCTGTTAAGATATGTTTCAATAACATCAGTGGTTAAAGTGGGGTGCATTTTTAAGGGTGACTAAAGTCACCAACAATTTAGGAGAGTTCTTACCAAAGTCTATATCTAACCACACGGTTTCAAGAAGCCCACGAGGTCTTATGTCTAAACCTCTATTACTTTTTTTTTCACACATCTATTTGTTCATAAAAAGTTTATGTTAACAACAAATTCTTCATAAGAAAAATTATCCTAGTAGTTTTAGTTTTATATAATATTTAAAAGACAAATAAAAACTTATTTATATTGAATATCATGTTAGTAAATTTATTGTTAAGCGTCCCTCGGACTTGGGAGCCTTAAATTAAAGATAACGCTTAATCTTGCCTTAAATAAAAAGGGGGGCTCTGTCCCCCCCCACTTTAACCACTGAATACAGAATAACATACGAATATATACAACTAATTTGTATGGTTTATTTTTAATTTATTTCATTTTTAGAACATTTATTGAATATTTTAGGTCATTTTTTGAAGTTTTGTAAGTTTATTCTTTTTTCATTATTACCTACAGCAGTATTTGGGAAGTTACCTCTTTTTGGTAATTATTACATTAGCTTTAAAATTGTAAGTTGAAGTTACTTTATTTTTTTTATCAAGTTATACAACATTTGTGTTTAAAAATAACTTCATTATACAATTAAAGTTATCTGCTTAACTTAAATTACTTACAATAAAATGTAATTAAATTACTATCAAATTACTTTAAAAGTGATTTCGTTATAGTAACAATATTAACTATTGTAAAAATGTAACTTCCTTAACACTGCTGCCTATATAGGTACAGTTAAAATGTTTTATGTAGGCACGACAATTGCCACAATGAAACGAGAAAAGTTTCGTTATTCGAATAATATTTTACTGATTTCGTCATCGCAACGATATCGAGTGATCGACGAGCGACAACGAATCCGTCCACCACTGTATCACGGCGGCGGCCGCGTCATAACAACGATTCTCGTGCGCCGCAGATTACTGAGCGATTAGTCTCCGACTCTCGAGGCACTTGTACGCCAAGCCGTATATAAATCGCTCCGATGGCGGGCGTCCGGATCCAATCGTCGTCATGTCTCCGAGCCGTCATCTTCGCGTCATCGTCATCCTCGTCCTCTGCGTCGCGACGGCGCTGACCGCGGGCAACCCAACTTCACTGCCGCCGACTCGCTTTCGCGCGGCCAACATACTGGCCGTGGAAACTGTGCCGGGCCGAAGCCACTGGAATTTTATGAGCGCCGTACTGCGGGCTCTGACTGACCGCGGCCACTCGGTGGTAGCGTTCACGTCGTATCCGGCGCAGCGGCCGCCGTCCGCGCAAGGCAATTACACGGAAGTGGACACGTCCGCCGTGCTGCTCCGGCACGCCGGTGAACACGCGTCCCGCGTGCTGTCCGACTACAGCCGGCTGTCGTACATCGTGCCGTCCGTGGTCCGATGGAGCAGACAGTTCTGCGACGCGGTGTACGACATGGAACAGATCCGGGCGCTCATGGTCAACGGCACCGACACGGCGGCCCGGTTCGACCTTCTGGTAACCGAGCCACTGGGCTCCGAATGTGTGGCACACCTGGCCGCCGCCATTGGGTTGCCCATGGTGTACGTGGTACCGACGCCCATGATCACGTACATGCAACCGTCCATCGTTGGCCACTCGGCCAACCCGGCGTACGTGCCGCACCTGCTCTACGGCTCGGCAATCCGGGCGTTCCGGCACAGGTTGATCAACACGGTCATGTACGCCTACGGAAGGCTGGTCCGGTGGTACACCGAACGCTCGGCTATGCGGCGGCCGTACGATGTCGGCGAGCCAGCCAAACCGTCAGTCGTGTTCGTCAACAGCCACCACGTCACAGAGCCCACTATGTTACTGCCAACCAACGTCATACACGTTGGTGGAATACACTTGGATCGGGACGGCGGCGCACTGCCGTCCGTGAGTATACACATGACCTATATATTATAAAGATTACCTGCAATTCACAGTATTAGGGAAGTTACTTTTTTTGGGTACAAATTATTATCAATTAATCTCTACAACTTATTCGAAGTTAGTTATATTTTTTTCAAAATGTATATATACCATCAATACAAAATTTAATTATGTAATAACAATTTGTCATTTATTAACAGACACTATTGTTCAATAATAAAATCTTTTATTAGGAATTCAATGCATATTCTGTCAGAAAATCTTACATATATAGTTATATTATGATAATATATATATATATCAATTTTTCATACCCTTCTAATTGTTTGTCAATACAAGTACTGAATGTATGCGTCAAAAGTTAAAATATGTCACTAAACGAATACAAAACAATATGATAACAGTTTTATACTAAATTATTGAAACCAAAGTTAATATAAACAACAGTTTTCGTACAAATAGCGTCAAGTGATGACGAAAAATAATATTTTCAGCCATAAGTCATAACTATACTTATGAGGCAATTATACATTATGTTGTATAGAGCGTTTGCACAGTGTAACATTATATATGCACCTGCACAGCCGCCGTCCTTTCCAAAAACAAGCCCTATCTGACTGGAAAACATAATATACAAAATATCTTTTATAAAGATCTAACTGACTAACCCACGCGAGATATTACGTATTTCTTAAGGTATAACAAGCTTTACAACATAAATACATAATATTTATATTTGAAGAGCACTTGAATAATATTACATTTTCTAAAATTAAAATCTTGACGTGCCTTTCTTTAGCATATAAAAATAACGTGTTTAATTGTAAAATAATAATAATAATTTGAAGTTTCATCATTCAAGTATCTACCTATTTGCTATTGTTTTAGATACAAAAAAAATAAGGCCACTTCGACGCCAATACTTGACAATAATAAAAAAAAATATTTATATATTATTATATAAATAATTTTATCATTCGTTTAATTCATTGACTTAATTACTGTAATCTGTACAATAAAACACAATATGTTTGAAAGTCTAATCAATGAAGACCTCAAATACGCTCTTTCTCCTTTAAAATCTTTAAAATATAAACAGCACTTATAACATTATATTCCATTCCTTTTCTAGTTAAAACTAAAATTTTTTAATTTTTTTTTCTCAAAAATTTAACTTACCGATATCATAAACTATCCAGCTTGGTTTTGAAATTCACGCGGAAATCCAACAAAAATGTCGAAAACAAGTATGACGTATGGAAATGGCCAGCAACAGGTGTCACCAGCGCCTATTCGGAAAAAGTTAACATTTTCAGAATTTTTTTTTCAATATGTAGATTGCTATTTACATGAATAGTCAAGCTATATTTTAAAAGTCATAAATCATAATACGCTTAATCTCCTTTAAAATCTATGCAGCACAAACGGCGCTTAAAAAACGATATTCCATCCCTTCCCTATTTAAAACTAACGTTTTTGAATTTTTTTGGCGAAAATATGTTACTTACCGGTACCCTAAACTTTGCTTCCATTGAAAAATTCTAAAACATGTAAATTATGTAAGGAAATGGGCAGCTAAGATCGATGAAATATCATGTAGGTAGTAATAAATGTGTGAACATAATGGTATTGTAATAAGTATTTTATAGGATATATTTTGTACATGAGTATATAACCTTACAAAAAAAGTTTATTCTATATCGTATGATTATAATTTTTAACACAACAAAATTACAAATAAAACATAGTGAGACTGTTACGTATTATCATAAATTGTCATTGATATTCTCGGATAGTGTGTATTTATAGATATATCTAATACTTTATGTATACAGTAAGAAGACCATTTACCTGCAGTCACATGTAAGCCTGCAGAAAAAAATTGTACCCAAAAAGGTAAACGCTCCACCGGTCAGGCCAATGGAAAGTCCCAATAGGCCACCCTGGGCACTCATGGACACTTTTAGATCTCAGTTTTGAAATTTATTGTAAACTGAAAAATTATAATGATTATTAACTTTTCAGAATATCCTAGAATTTATTGAAAATTCCTCACATGGCGTTATTTATTTTACGTTCGGATCAGTCGTAGCCATGTCAAGTTTACCAGACCATATTCAGGATACATTTAAAAACGTATTCCGACAAATTCCTCAAAGAGTTTTGTGGAAATATGAAGGTGAAATGAAAGATAAACCGGACAACGTGATGATAGGCAACTGGTTTCCTCAACGTGACGTTCTCTGTGAGTATTTATTTTCATTATTTTCATTGTTTTTAATTATTATGATTTTGAAACTCAACGCTAATAACTAGTTGCTAATAACGTTTAAGTTCAAAATTACTTTAAAATAATAAAAAATGCAAATTAATTATAAATATATAAATGCAAATAGGTATTATGTTATTAGTATCTAATTACTACTTATAATACTTAGCTAATTTAGATTTAAGTATATCCAATTTTATATAGATTAGAAGTTCAAGGGCTTACAATATTTTTCTCTTTATTTTAATTGCTGCAATATCAATTTATGAGAAACTTTGTATTAAATATTCAACATTTTTGACCAAAAATCTCAATATTGAAAAATTAAATTTTTGTTTCAAAACTGACACTGAAAATGTATAAAAGCAAACAGCATACGTCAATATATTATCTACTTAAAAAATACATAGGTATCAATTTATTCAAACTGATAGCTAGTTGGTTTAAAGTAAGTCAATTATAACTATCTACCTATATATCAACACGATTGTTTATTTAAACGATAATGATATATAATACACTAGGACACTGGGTAATACCTATAGGCTATAGATAAGTCTAGGAAACAGTAAAATTTGTATATTTTCATAGACATAATAATATTTTGTCCACGCTTATTCTTTATAAAACATCTAACAACTAGTACCTCGGTATAATTGGTGTTTTTAACCTATTAACTACTTGTCTATATTGTCATGTTTTATGTATATATATTATTAGTGCACCCAAACGTCAAATTGTTCATTAGTCATGGCGGGATATCTGGCGTGTACGAAGCAGTAGACGCGGGTGTTCCTGTTTTGGGCTTTCCGCTTTACTACGATCAACCAAGAAACTTGCAAAGTCTAGTGGACGCGGGCATGGCAATCACAATGGAATTATTGTCGATCACTGAACAACGATTTCTATACTCCATCAAAGAACTTTTACACAACACAAAGTATGATAAACATATTATAATATGATAGTGATGAGTTCAAATCTTAAAAGGTCAGAGCCTGGGGCTCTGCACGGTTTTTACTCATATTTGGGCCTCACGTTCGAAAAAATAATAATAGGAAAATTAGTTTTAGAAAATCATATTGTTTCAAAGGATTAACATATTATTAATTTTTCATAGAGAAATAAAGTAGTTGTATACACGGGGCCTGGTGTGCACCAACAACATGGGAATACCTATGGCTTGACAAAATCAAGGAGTACCTATTAGTACAGTGCAACTTTTGAAAAACCCTAGAGCTTTTTATTTTCTATGCACTGTTAAGTGCTTAGTGCTCACATAGACTTAATTTCCTCCTTGAAGATAAATTATTATATTAACGATATCAGCAGCTATGATTTTTTTTGTGTAATTCAAATACAACGATATTTTTCTGCTTTTACCAAATTATGGACAATTTCTCTGAGGGTTGTTCATTTATTTTGAATCAATATATACTCATATATGAAAAGTGAAAAAAAATAGGCATCTACCTGCCTATCTATTTAAAAGACTCTTGTAAATTGTAATTATAAATTTATGACGTTAGACTTCGCAATTATTTTTAGTCTGGGCCCGCTTATCCTATTGAACAGCACTGCCAAAGACCACCATATACAGGGTGATTGGCCAATCATGCTCGCCTCTATTTTTCTTCAATAATGCAGAATTCTGAATTTTTAAGTATACTTAAAGACCATAGTATCATAAGATTTTTTTTTTACTATTTAAAGTGTGTCCTGATGAGATACAAACTTTTATTTTTCAAATGAGAATCTTTCCCCTAAGTATAACAAGCAATATATCCAACATATTACATGTATTGTATGTTTTGGTTTCAAAAATTAGAATTTGAATAAATTTATTATTAAAGAAAAAACGGTGGTGCAATTTATATTGAATTAGTCGATTGCTCTGTATATATACAGGGTGATTCATTTAACGTAAAACACTCAATATTTCTCAAAACCATTTACTTTTTTCAAATTTTTTTTTTTTCAAAATTTTAGATCCATGCTGTTCTAGAACTATATAATTTTTTTTTATTTTTCACCCCTATATTTATTAGGTAAACCACTATCAACTTTTGATTTTCAAATGACAACCTATACTTTAAATTTCATAAACTAATTAAGCTATTTTTTTTAATGAATTTTCACGTTTAAATTTTCATTTTTCGTTAATCGGTTGACGAGATATAGCCTCTCAAAGTTGGATGGTTTTGGTGGTGTTTGTGTGTAAATGTGTTAAAATAAATACCAGAAGTAATAAGTACCTAATAATAATATTTATCTTTTATAAAGACCAGAAGTCATAAACACATACGTAATAAATTCGATATCGTTCAACCGGTCGACCCAAAGGTCGATTATTTAATAGTTATTAGTTGATAGCACGGACTAAGATATCTAAGTCCGTCGTGGTTGATAGTTATATTTCATGTTTATTTTGAGTAGGTACCTACCAAGGTTTATAGATAATATTATCTATAAACCTTGGGTACCTACTACCTATATCAATTATCAGATGTCAGATGTAATCATAGATAATACATATCATGTATTATCTATGGATGTAATGCGGTAAATGGTGATAAAAAGCTGTTAAAAAAATATACTTTAAATTAAATAAGGAGTAGGTAAAGATGATAATATCTATACTCCTTGAATAATAATATTTATTTAGCGACTTGCTGAGGCATAACTACTTTCTATAATTGAAAATGAGCCGTTAGCTAATCAAGTGTTATCATTTCATTTGTTTCCCTTCATAGTTCATCAGTTATTTTTCAAAAATAGGCTCATACAATAATTTAATGTGTGGCCTTTGATTATTGAGACTAAGAATTTCATACATGTAACAATGTAGGTTGTAACCTTTCACAATATCATTTGAGTGAAGTGAATGTATAAAGAAAATCAGATAGTATGTGTGTAACTCAGTTGATAATTTTATGCAGACTACCTCCTTCCAAATGATGTTTACAATTGTATCGGTAAGTAAACTGTTGAACTCAAGTATTAAGTAGGCATTAGAAAATATATGTATAATAGAATTATAATAAATTTTCTTTTTATTTTAGTTGAATGTAATGGACAACAATGAGGTATAAGTACCTATATTAACATAAATAGGTACCTACTAAAATAAATTAAAATAACAACACAATAATAAATTATAGATAACTATTGATATTTTAATAAATGTTCAAAATGATTACCATCCATATCCAAACAAAGAGATAACCGTTTAGTCACTTCACTAGTTGTAGCTTTTTTTAATACTGATGAAGGTATTTTACTACATACTTCAACAATCCTATTTTTCAAATCATTGATATTATTTAACTCCTCTTTATAAACTTCGCCTTTTAAAAATCCCCAAAAATAAAAATCGAGAACATTCATATCTGGAGAACGTGGTGGCCAAAGAATTTTTGAGCCTTGAGTTCCTATCCATTTACCACTAAAAATATCATCTAATAAAGCACGTACAGCTAACATATTATGAGCTGGTGCACCATCATGTTGCCAAATCATATTAAGGCGTTGATCTAATGAAATTTCTTCAATTAACAATGGCAGTTCGTTTTTTAAAAAATTAAGATAACTGTTTCCGTTTAAATTATTTTCAAAAAAATACGGACCTATCAATCTATCATTAATTATGCCACACCATACATTTATACCCCATCTAATTTGTTTATTACATTCATTGACCCAGTGGGGATTTGTATCGCTCCAATAGTGAGTATTGTGGTGGTTTACGGTTCCATTATTATGGAACCTTGCCTCATCAGTCCATAAAATTTTTTCCAAAATAGTGGGATCATCTTCTAGCTGAACCATCATATGAGCAACAAAAGTAATACGACGTTCATAATCTGTTGGCTGGAGATGCTGAACACGAGTCGATAAGTAAGCATGATATTTATACTTTTTAGAAATTCTTTGAACAGCAGAATATGATAAATTTAAATCTTCTAAAAAAATATAAAATTATTGAAAAATGTATATTATATTATATTATTGTTTATTAAAATGTATTTATTTTTTAGGTTTACTTGCTACAACTCTTAATGATATATGCGGACTTTCAATCAATTTGCATAATACTTCCAACGAATTATTATCAGTTGTCACAGTATTTCGTCTTTTTTTTTTTGCCATAAATGTACCTTTCATGCTGAGTAGTTTATTAATTCTATAAAACATTGAATGATTTGGACACTGGCGATCAGCATAACGCTGCTGATACAACCTATAAATGCATATTATACTTATTTTACTCATTATACTGTATTTAATTTTATAAGAAGTATACATAACTTGTATGTAAAATATAAGTGTGAAAATCATAATGAAGTTTTTTTTATATTAACTTAGAAAATGAGTTGCCTATCTATTTGTATGTTGTAATTTTTAGATTTTGTTTTTAACTTACCTGATTTTTTTATTCTTAAATTGTATAGTTTAATCAAATATAGTAAATATTCATATTTTGTTGTAAACATTTACATTATAATATGTATGATTGAACACTTAGGCGATTCAAGTTAATAAAAATAAATAAAAAATATATGTTTAAGTTTATTTAATGAATAAATATACATATGTAAATTTGTTTACCTTGCAGCAGCTCTGGAATTTTTCCCAGATTCTATGAAACAATACAGCATATCAGTTTTTTCAAGATTAGTATACATATTAATATGATATGTATACTTAATTTGCATAAATGGATATGAAATCAATATAAAATTAAATTAAAGACGACAAGAAATATAACATTAGATAAATTAGTTTTATTAAAACATATTGTGGTCAATGTACAGATAAAAATTCAATAGTTAAATAGTAACATACAAGTT